>CABEEJ010001838.1:57207-130798 GCA_901482245.1 Timema douglasi
CCCCCCCCCCCGAACCCTATAAGGTGGTTTTTGCAATGCCATCTATCTGTGTGTCTGTTTAACCCTAAAATTAAGAGTAGTTTAATAAAGGGCGAAAAAAAATCAATTTTCTCAAAATCGGTTCTAACGATTTTTATTACATTTCTTATCTAGTCTTTGATTAAGATTATAAACAAAATGGCTATTTTCATTTTCCTATGTAAATGACTTTTAGGGTACTTTACAGAAGCGGAAATTTTCTTATCTCCGCAACTACTTAAGCTACTAAATAACTTATCATTGCAAAATGGTAGTACTTTAAACAAATAAAAATTAACTTTTATTTGAAATTTATCTTCAAACGAACGGGTAGTAAGACGCGGTGCTAGTAATAATAATAATAATATGAAATATATCTTTATAAAATCAATCGTTTCTGAGATATTAGCAAATATATTAATACAATTTTGTGAGCTTTAGTTGTACAGAGATACTACTTAAGTTTTAGCGCAATAACTCTCCAATTCCATAGAGTAAGTAGATAAGTAAATTTCTCAAAATGTTTGTTCTTTTTTCTTTAACCTCTTAGAGGAAATGTTTGTACAGCAAGATTTATCTCTATCATTCTAGACTCAATAGTCAATATTTACCTTTAGTCTAAATTTATAAATGAGGAATTTAATGAAAATGCGATAGCCATAATCCCTTCGGGGTGCACTGAAAGTGGTTTCCCCCGCTGGGATTCCCGTTTTGGTCTTACCATCTCATCTCCGGGCAAATGCCATAACACCTACGTAGAATGACCCTTCCTCATCCTGTGTCCTTAAATAAGTGTAATTTGCAGCTGGGCGGCAAATCGTACTCCTTCTTAACACTCAATGTTTCTATTATTATTATTATTATTATTATTATTATTATTATTATTAATGTTGTATAGGCCTAAGTATTGATACTTTCTATCAACATTGACAGCTGTATTTCATTAGTATGTCTAGTAGCTTTTTGAGCTACATCCCCACCTTGTTCCCAATGTCCACACGTCGTATTATAATGTTTCAATCCCCGTCTGGTATGGAACTAGGGTCCTCTAGGCTTGAAGCCTGCTGCCCTGTCCATGAAGACAAGGACTAGGAGGAGATTCAGAGGAATTCCAGACTTTATTTAATTGTTTTCATTTCTGTCTGTGTCGCTATGAGCTCCTTCTGTCTGAAGCAATCAGTGACTTCGACCTTACCTCGAGGGAGAAGGGCTATTAAAACTACCCTTGGACATGAAGGGCTGCGAGAGGGCGCACGCAAGAGTTCAGAAAATGGGACTTGGAAGCTGCTTTCAAACTTTTTCTGGATGTTACTTGTTATTGTCTTTATTCGATCAGAATGAAGGGGTCCATCGCCACTACTAGTTATTAGACTGTTTTAGTTTGGAACATGTATTTTGTCGTTTACCGCAGTAGATTCTCCTACCCGCTCCCAACTTCGTTTTACCTTTCTGGCTTATACACCTTTTAGCTACGTTTATGGGGTAAGAGTTAAGATCAAATTGATTGGAAGTGTACCCGCCTTTTCGTGGAAGAAGAGTAGAAAACTTTTTTTTAATCCTGAGTACACCCGACCGGGATTGAACCCCGATCTATACATCATTGTCAATGTAGCATATTGCAAGAGTGACGCTTTAGACCATGCAGCCACCAAGGCGGGTGACGCAAGTTTTGTCTTTGGCCTATATTTTGCCTTCTGTATGCGAGATTGCGAGCGTGTCAAATTTAAATAATTACTTTTGTATTTAAAGTGTTTTATAATATTTGTTTAAATAATAGTCATATTTTAATTTCTATAATTCTTGTAAGTCAAAGAGAATATTAAAAACACAAACAAAATACATTTAATTTTTATGCGGCTGTCATTCACCAGAAAGGGTAAATATTCTTTGATTTGAACGCATATTCAGGGATGAACAAATTTAAAATTTTATTAATGTAATAATACACTTTATGTTGCAAGAGAATTTGTTAGACCCACTTAACAAAATTACGATTTGAACATGGATGCTTTTAAAACATAATATTTCCCCTTATAATGTGCATAAGGCTATTTCCGAAGGAATTTCACTCTTAAATTACTTACGAAGATTTGCTCTAATTTAAAAATTCCTTGACACTTTTTGTTTAGACGTTCCACAGTAAGTTGAATGTTGAAAAGTTTGTTGAGCCACCTGTAGACCCCACACCACGCTAGCCAACTTCATAAACTCCACTTCTTAGACACTTTTAATTAAAATTAATAGTCAACATTCAGTCCAAGCTTGGCTTTCCGGAGAAAAGAAGAGGGGGATTATGACTAGTCAGCTATTCAGTGTTTATTTGTATATAAACTTCTGTCGTGACGTATCTTTGTAGTCTGCGACTTTATAAGTGTTTGGGATATTCACATTTAACAACACTCATAAATTAGTGGTGGGGAAAGTAATATAGTGAGACACTATACCCATATTTGCGTGATGGGGAAACAAATAAAGGTCTAGACACCCAGCTGGGACTCGAATGCGGACGTCCTCATCACCAGTAATCCGGTTAATATCGTTGCGAGCTTGTCGCCTTAGACCACGTTACCACCAGGTCAAGTCGTAAACTTACATGTTACACTGTTGTGAACTTAGAAAACAAGTTCTAAATTCTAAAGACCTATCAGTTTTATCACTTTTGTCATTATGATTATTACGCGTATTTGTTGACAGAACGCTTTCAAAATGGTATATTAACAATTTAAATAACTAGAGGAAACGTTTATTTCTCAATAAAAATCGTTGTTCAATAAGTTAACCTATACACTATGGTTTTATCTAGATTTATTTGGTTACTGTTCTAGGTTATTTAGGGAACCATTTTTCAATGGGAGATACTTGGCAACAAACTGACTCTAAGAAAATATTTCCCTTAATGTCACGTGACCCACCTCTCTAACTCAATAATTCACCGACCGTAAAAAAAAACCTACCCATATTTACGACTCTCCTACCCCTGCCTCTAACTTTCCCTTCTACCACTAAAAATTCACAGCAATACATATAGTTTTAAAAAAATTGCTGCCTTTCTGTTTAAATGGCTGCATTCTTATGTTGTAGGCCTACGTTTTTGTGCATTTAGGTAGCTATCGAAGCGGCGAAGCCTGTCGAAGTATCTAGAACAGCTTGACGCACAGCAGATGATGTTTTGACTGTACCTCAGGGGTTCCCAAACTTTGTAGACCGAAGGATCCCTTGCACCAGAAATAATACATTTTTGAGTACTCGTAAAAATATTTACAGTAGTACTATGAACATTAAATAACGACAGATAAATTTTGCAAGTTTTTTTTTCGTATGACATTTTTGGATATAGTTCGGGCACATGTATTTGTAGAGTTTTAGCCGCTCTGATGTCACAGAACGTTGCCCAGGGCACACCTAAGGAGGTACGTCGTACCCACAATGAGACCTAACCTGAGCCTAACTAACCAAACCCCGGGGAGCGTTGGGATAATTACCCTTTTGGGAAAAGTACAAATATTACCAGCCGACAATCGAACCCGGACCCATAGGTTCGTACACAGGTGCACTGATCCCTATACCATGAGGCTGGTATTTTACAATTATAAAAGTATAAAACAAACAGAAAACATCACATGTTCTGACTGCACCTTTGGCAAATTTCCATTATTCAAATTTGGCAATGCTAATTACTGATATTTCATAGTGTGATATGCAAATAAAGAATATTCTAAAATTGCCTCACGGGGTCTGAGATAACTATGGAGGAGCCCAGTTTGAAAAACACTGACGTACGTCACGGCCGGGTAGAATCGTAAAACTACCTCAAAGATCCGTTGGAACAGTGGTGGTCACTGCTGCCTTACCTGTCCGCCCCCCCCTCCCACCACCGTGTTGAAGGTACAACAATGTGTGGAAATTGTTTGTAATTATTTACCCAGGGCCACCCAGAGGATTCAGGTGTCATGGGTCAACGGGATTTTGGAGGCCCCTTTCACACAAAATAAATAATTAGTTTAATTTAATTTTGCTATTTTTTATTAAGATTATATTAAGCTATTGGCATTATAAAAAAGTTTTCTTCGATCATTAAACTAATCTTTTTTTAAGAATCAAATAGCCAAAGCTTTTAGTGAGAACTTATTCCATCTAGATATCATACTCTGAAAATGGAAATCACTTGGACACTGTAATCTAACTTGGGACGTTTGGCTTAGTTTTTAGTTTAGTTTAGTTTATTCGTTAAAGAGACATAATACATACATTTTCATGGACAAAGACTAATACAAATACCAACATTAAAGTTCTAAAATGTAAGTTTGACCTATAACACATACAGAAACAATAGCAACTGAAAGATGCGGGGAAGAATTAAAAAAACAAAAAACAAACAAAAAAAACGCTGCTTAGTAAACCACCGAGCTATCCAGGAAATAATATTGCTCAGCGCCTTAAACTAGACTGTTCCGGCTCAAGCGTGTGCGCTTGAAAAATAAAACCAGTCCTTGGGTACGGCCAGACTGGGCGAGCGTCTAAATAATAAAATAGAACACATTGGCTGTAATGAGAGGTGGCCAGACCGGAGCGAGCGCGCTTAGAGATAGAAATGGTCATATTTTTCAAGCGCGCGTGCTCGAGCCATTGTGTGTTGATTCGTTGAGTGCTAGGAAACTTATCAATTTGACATGATATTTGACTTTTTTATAATTATTGATAGCCTTAGCACACTTGCTACTAACGGCTTGATTTAATTGGTAGTTTATATATATATATATATATATATATAATGTAAAAGTGATATATTAAAATACTTCCAATATTATAATCAAAGCAGGCCTTTACAAATAATAATCACCATTAGCGTAGAGAAATGATGGGAAAACCACAACAATAAATCACTTGTTAAAAACCACCCTCAGTTAACTGAGCCAAGATTCAAACCTTTGCCTCTTCGTCAACAACTACTATCGAGAGTTATCTGCTAATCACGCGCTCGATCACCAGTTTGGCCACGCAGTCGCTCAGTCGCTCGCTGGCTCACGCGTTCGCACGCTTGTCAGTCTGTCCGAACCCATCTCTTCACACGCCACATTGTTTCGCCTTCGATCCGCACGGCGGACTAGCTTCAGACTTCAAACTTCACTCCCATGATATTCGTTGCATTGAGTAGACGCTATGGCTTCCGGAACTTTCGAAATTGATGTTGAGGCATTAATTGCACACGTGGAATTGAGGCCAATGCTTTGAGATAGAAGCTTAGAGCCAGTTTCATAGTCAAATTTAGTACGCCTCAAGTACGGCGCTACACTAAATACACGACGACACCTACCTAAACTCGAATGGAATGGGCCGTTCTCGCATAGGAAACTGGCCCATAGAGGAATACAAATCTTGGACTGAAGTCGTTATCAGCCTGGAGGGAAGTTTGTGTTGAAATGAACTCAGAATTCGAGACGTTGGGTGATAGTGTATAGAACATGTTGGCATACGCACCATCTGTAAGTCTATGAATATTCAAAGGATGTACCCAACACGTTTGTGGTCTTGGCTGGCGTTTTTTCTTTTGTAAATATAACAAGTATTATGAGGTAGCCTATACATACACAAACTTCTTCCTTTGGTCCATGTTAGCACACTGGAGCAGAACTAGGAAATGGAGGTGGCAGATTGGAAAGAATTCAACAAAGCACGGCACACCGTTTGCTTCACGGCGACGGTGAAAAACCGTCGCGTAAAAAAGCCCACTAACACATTGTGTAGAATAAACATTCTGGTTGCAATTGGTCGTGATCGAAGTCCGGCCTCGAGGGTTAATTCAGACGCTGCTATACGAGGAGGCTACCACAGTGGTTCACAAGTTTTATACCCCTGGTTCTAGTTGCGTGACAAACATTTCACAAACTAATATTGGTCTCAAGATGTTTAACGTTGATAACGGAGCGTCGAACCCTCCCATTAGGGTGGCGTCCAATAGTGGGAGTGGAGCGGCATCCCGGCCTGACCGCCCCTGGAGGCTAACATTTGAACTTCCCCTGCTTCAATTGACCTGACGACATACTTCCGGGTAGTGACGTAAAGTTTAGTTCATTATTATTATTATTATTAGCACCACTTCTTACTACCCGTTCGGGTTGTACGCACTTACGCTAATGTGTAATGGTAGGGTGATTGTAGAGATGAAATGGAGGACCTACAGTTTAACGTGGAATCTGAACCACGGTGGAGACCTGGCTAAAGTTCATTGTTGAATACTCAACTAATCGCAGAGTACTTACAATTAATTTTTTTTTAAATATCTTTAATCTCTCTTGGTAGGTATTAGTGAAACAATTATAGACTATTCTCTGCTGTCATGTTAATTTTGAATATGAGTAATTGAATTCTAAACATTCACACAATCAACTCAACTCTTAATTTTTGTTTACATTGCTGATCTTACATTGTGTGCTGTTGGCAAGGTCTGTCTTGTGGCATGGTTTGTCAACTAATATTGCTCTCCTAGTACTGTATACTGGTGGGACAGTTTGGCCAATGAGATAATTTGGTAACTAATTCTGTTCTAACAATAGGTACAAGTGGTGCAGTCTGGCCAGCGAGATGATTTGTCAACCAATTCTTTTCCCTAACAATATATATAGGTGATGCAGTCCATCCATTGAAATAGTTTGTCAACTAATGCTGCTCTCCTATCAATATATATAGGTGGCGCAGTCCAGCCATTGAGATGATATATCAACAAATGCTGATTTCCTAACAATATGCACAGGTCGTACAGTCTAACAAATGTGATGGTTTGTCAACCAATGTTGCTCTCCTAACATTGTGTACTGGTGGTGAACTCTCGCCAATGATTTGATTTGTCAACTAATTCTGTTCTTCTAACAATAGGTACAGGTGGTGCAATCTAGCTAATGAGATGGTTTGTCAACTTATGCTTCTCTTCTGACAATATAATTATATATATATATATATATATATATGGCGCGGTCTAGCCAATGAGATGATTTGTCAACTAGGGTTGCTCTCCTAACAATATATATAGGTGGCGCGATCTAACCAATGAGATGATTTGTCAACTAGGGTTGCTCTCCTAACAATATATATATATATGGCGCGGTCTAGCCAATGAGATGATTTGTCAACTAGGGTTGCTCTCCTAACAATATATATAGGTGGCGCGATCTAACCAATGAGATGATTTGTCAACTAGGGTTGCTCTCCTAACAATATATATATATATGGCGCGGTCTAGCCAATGAGATGATTTGTCAACTAGGGTTGCTCTCCTAACAATATATATAGGTGGCGCGATCTAACCAATGAGATGATTTGTCAACTAGGGTTGCTCTCCTAACAATATATATATATATGGCGCGGTCTAGCCAATGAGATGATTTGTCAACTAGGGTTGCTCTCCTAACAATATATATAGGTGGCGCGATCTAACCAATGAGATGATTTGTCAACTAGGGTTGCTCTCCTAACAATATATATATATATGGCGCGGTCTAGCCAATGAGATGATTTGTCAACTAGGGTTGCTCTCCTAACAATATATATAGGTGGCGCGATCTAACCAATGAGATGATTTGTCAACTAGGGTTGCTCTCCTAACAATATATATATATATGGCGCGGTCTAGCCAATGAGATGATTTGTCAACTAGGGTTGCTCTCCTAACAATATATATAGGTGGCGCGATCTAACCAATGAGATGATTTGTCAACTAGGGTTGCTCTCCTAANTATATATATATATATATGGCGTAGTCTAGCCAATGAGATGATTTGTCAACTAGTGTTGCTCTCCCATCAACATATATAGGTGACGCGGTCTAGTCAACTAATGTTGCTCTCCTAACAATATATATAGTAGGCGCAGTCTAGCCAATGAGATGATTTGTCAACTAGTGTTGCTCTCCCATCAACATATATAGGTGACGCGTTCTAGTCAACTAATGTTGCTCTCCTAACAATATATATAGGTGGCGCTGTCTAACCAATGAGATGATTTGTCAACTGGTGTTGCTCTCCTAACAATATATATAGTAGGCGCAGTCTAGCCAATGAGATGATTTGTCAACTAATGTTACTCCCCTAACATTATGTACAGGTGGTGCAGTCTGTGTGTAGGACTGAGAGATGAGGAATGATGGAGAAATATGAGAGCATCTCGGTGGTTGGGGAAGGCTCATATGGGTTGGTGATGAAGTGTAGGCACCGTGAGACGGGGCAGATGGTCGCCATCAAGAAATTTATTGAGACAGAGGAAGACCAGGTCGTGCGCAAGATGGCACTCAGAGAGATACGAATGCTCAAGGTATTACACATTCTTGATTAGAATACATTCAAAGATGGATGAATAACCTACATCCAGGCTTCATCCACTTTGCATCCTCTTGTTACTTGTTGGAATCAGTGAGCTGATAATAATACATGATCTACCCTCTCCCCTTCTTTATTTTATTATAGTTCACATTATTTCCAAACGAGTAGTAAATAACTGAGGTTAACGTAGGTGTATGGTGCTGTATCCAATGATCTGGTGACTCGACATGTTTCTCCCAATCCCCTTCTTTCATTTACTTAGTTTGCATTCTTCCCTCTCAGCAATGAATTAACTATAAGTTTTTTTAATACCTTTATTTATTCTACTAATAGATCAAAACCTATGCGATTTTTTTTAAATCCCGCAGCCTATTTGGTAGGATCTCTTGTGTTCTTTGTGATGGCATTGAATACATGTTAGAAAACAAAGTTTTTCATACCATTAACTCTCAAAATACCTTAAGGACAGTGACACAAGCACAACCAATATATATATTTTTTAAATGAGAGGATCGCTAGATATCAATTGCCAGTGGGAAGGCGGGTTTGGGAGTCCTTGCCTTGAATAATTTTTAACATTGATTGTCTCTAGAAGCAATACATGAACACTTGACCACACTTAAAATTGAGCAAACAACATTATAGCGTAGTTATAAGCCAAATTTGTTTTTATTAATATACTCTAATAAATTACAAGGTTTTATTAAAAATACAGTAATATTATTTAACAAAATTATAAACAAGGGGATGGACCACTTTATATAACTGTAAAAAACAAAATATTTCAAAATGAAGAAACCCAAATAAAAAAAAATTGTATGAAAGATAAATGAAACTTTGGCACACATGAAGATGGACTTCACTAAATAACTATAGAAGTCTTAAATTTCCAAAATTAATATAAACATTAACTTATTGGTGTGACCAAAAATAGAGACTTTATATTGAACAATATGGTAGCTCAGAATAACTAATTTAACTAAATATATGACTAATGTGAGGGTTGTATTAAGAATTTATCCACACAAAATCACAAATATGATCCAATCTTGGAGATACCCAGGGGTCGCCCAAATGTACAACTAAACATCCTTTTCATGGAGGCTCTTTCCATGTTCTGATGAGGTGAGAGGATTTTGTTTGTGAATGTGACGATGTGAAGCCATTGAAGATATTAACCTTCCTAATTAATCGAACCCAGGTGACCATGGAAATTATTCCCCTTTCAAGAAAAATCCCCCACTACCAACCGATAATTGAACTTGGGACGTCTAGGTTAGCAGCCAGAGGCTGATTTCAACTAAACCAATCAACATTATGACTTTATTAACACGTGTTGTTTCCTGAAAAACTCTACTCTAACTGCCAGTCCTATAATCTATATTAATAAAATTACGCGTTTGTTTGTCATAAGCATTGCGCAAAATATATCACACGCAGAGGTCTGAAATTTAAAAATTAGTAGCTCACCCCAAAGTCAGAATTTTAAAATTTGGATTTTTTTAATTAGTTAAAAAGAATTGGATTAGAAGAAATAAAACAAAGAGCTTTTTTAAACCAAGAGATTTTTTTAATCAAGATTGTTTTTTTTCCCCTGTCTGTTTGAAGTAAAGAAAAGCGTTGCTCAGGGAAGCCACACAATGGATTGCGTGGTTACCCCGAGCAACGCCAGGTATTGTACTAGTCAAAACCAATTTTGAGAAACAAAGAGACTGCCCACTAAGCAGTAATTAAGAAAGACCTCTCAAAATGGAGGAGGAAGAGGAGAAGAAGAAGAATAAGAAGAAGTGGCACTTTAAATAACTAACTATTTACAACCAAAACTGAACATGTTTTATGGGGAGAAGTACTTAATCACCTCATGGTATAATGGTCAGCCCCTGACTGCCACAGGAGGTGTTTACAGCGATGTGGCTGCTTCAGATAGAAGTCTTAAATTTGATTCTCGGCTGGTACAGAGGTTTTTTTCTTTCTTGAGGGTAAATAATTACCATGGTCACCAGAGTTTGGTTAAAAAGGTTTAAGTTAAGTTTAGATTTTAATTGGCTTCACCCCAATATATTCATCACCATCATACTCCTACCTCATCGAGACATGGAAAGAGCCTCCAGAATAAGGATGTACGATTAGTACAGTACATTCAGGTGTCCCCTTGGAAGCCCTACAATAGAACGTTTGTTTGATAATGAAACAAAAAGAGAAGTTTATTTACAATACACAACAATTATTATTATTATTATAAACATAATAATTATCATTAGTAGTGCCTTTACACCATATAACCACCAAAGTGGGTAATATTGAAATTAAATAATAATACTGTAATGAGAATAGATAATACAATAATATAATATAATGTAATATAATATAATCCCTATAAGATATAATGATGATGTTGAGTGCCACTCCTGGAATTATGCCATTATCACTATAATCATCATTATCACTAGGATTATCATCATCATCACTAGTATTATTATCATTAGCATTATCATTATAGGAAAAGATGAAATAACACAACAGATTGTAATTGTCTGGTTGTCAATAGTATATGGATTCTTTGGTTCATACAAATTTTAAGGGAAGAACACTTGCCCCAATTCTTCTTCCTTGGTTGCACCCCTGCTTAGGTGTATATTAATATATAACCTAAAAGAGGGATTATTTAATTTTGTCCTCTTATATCAGGCTCCACATTTTGAGCCCCTTAATGAAGTGTAAGGAAGAGATGTATTTAAATATTTGTGAGTTCTTTGTCTCCTTGGAATGTTATTGCTCAGAAGTTACGTCACGAGAACCTGGTGAACATGATCGAGGTGTTTAGACGCAAGCGCCGGTTCTATCTTGTGTTTGAGTACCTAGACCACACAGTTCTGGACGAGCTGGAGGAACACCCCAGAGGACTTGGTGAGGAGGTCTCGAGACAGCACATCTTCCAGGTGGTCCGTGGTATCGACTTCTGTCACCGCAACAATGTGAGTAGCCCTCTCACCACTTCTTTTGCCCATTACCTGCGCTATGAAAGCACATTGCTGGCAGTTGTTTGTTTTAGAAGAAAAGATTTGGAGTTAAAATGTTAATATTATTAGAATATTCTTTCATTAGCGCATTCAGGTAAAGGAAGTAAAAAGGCATGAATGGGTAATTTTCTCCCCTCCCCAAAATACAAATAATTTTAGTAAATTTTAGTAATATATGGGGTATAGCTATGATATATTCAAGCAAGTAACAAAATCAGAGGCTAAATATTAAATTCAGGCATTTACCTTGATATTAAAAATCTTCACTGAGATCAAAATATTCCTAATGGGAAAAATTATATAGTTAAAATCTTCAGTACTTTGTATCGCTAGCTTACTGCAATAGGTGACCAGTCCATTGTTGTCTAAAAACTTTTTGTTATGTTTGTGTTTTATTATTTTATTTATTCGTATACAAAGAACACAATACACATTTGATTATTAACAAAAAGCCAACCCTTCTTCTCTGCACTCATAATTATATATATCACTCACAATATTTCATAACTGCTCTACTCATATGTTTCGACTACTCTAGTCATATATACAACATGTACATTTTATAATATACAACATCAACTACTCTAGTCAAATAAACAACATATACATTTTATAATATACAGCACTTTTCTTTTTTATATATATACAGTCAAAAATTACCAATATGGACTTGGTCTATTTTCACTTTTTCTCACCCCCTTGAAGAGAAATGAATTATTGTATGTAGTTGTAAAAAAAAAAAAATCAAACTTGAGATTTTGTTAAATGTCAACATTTCATAATCTCCTAAGGGCAATAAAGGGATTCTCTATATCTTGGCCCAAAGCCAAAACTACTATTATACCGATTGTGCTAAAACTTGGTATATTGGGTTTTTATAAGGATCCCCCGAGTAATTTTTGGAATTAGATATCCAGCGCTAAAATTAAGGGTAGTTTACTGAAGGGTAAAAAAAATATCTCAAAATCCACTTAAACAATTTTGATTACAGTTTGAATCTAGGCACTATTTAACTTTACAAACAAAATGTGTTTTCCCATTTTCCCATTAAAATGACTTTGAGGGTAGGTGCCTTATATAAGTGGAAATTTCAAATTTTTATCATATCTCCACAACTATTTGAGATACAAAATAGCTCATCATAATAAAGTAGTAGTACTGTAATACTAAAAATAAAAAACTTTTATTTGAAAATAAATTTTATAAAACCATTAGTTTGCAAGATAAAATTGATAATTTATAACAATTTTAAATTATGATCTGGGAAATTGATATTTGATTATTATGGCTTTGGTGGAAAGAGCTGTTCCTCTTTTCTGAAAATGTTTATCCAACAATGTATATTATTTCATTTATACTCTCTGGTTGAATGGGAACTGTGATTCATTTTTTTTAAACTATGTTTTAGCAAAATTGTCTATTACGTCTTTTCACAAATCTTATCAGATAAGTGAATATCTCAATTTTTTTTGCAAAGAAGCGACAAAGAGTTTGTACAGTGCACTGTACCATTTATTTTTAATTAACTAATGTGTGTTTGAGGCTTTTGAAAAAAAACAGCATTAGAATATGATTAAGTCTTGGTTAAAAGCTTAAGCAAAAATAATACTGTACCTAATTTAACCAGCTAATATAATAAAATGTGTATTATTGGTATTTAATTGTAATGGCGCCTTCTCTATGCACAGACACATGCAACAGCTAGAACCACAATCAGAACAACACAGCACAGCTTTGTTTATTTACCTTTGACAGTTATACCATATTGACATAAATTCTTAGAGAAAGGCCATTTAGACATGAAGGCCAGCTCAATGCATAATAATATAAAATCTGCTAAAAGGAAAGGTATAGTGCACATCTATTTTACGAGTGTAAATGGTATGCTTTTAAACCTAGCTCTACTTTGTCGATAAACATCTTTAGGTACATTTTCCAGTACAGTAACTTATACCTATTCTGTTAAGACTTATCTCACTTTAGCATATTTTAGAGCAAAATCAATTTAATGTGTTGATTAAATTTTATTATTAAAGTTACTTTCAAAAAACTTGATTTTTAAAATATTTGTCTAAATAAATAATAAATCTAATGTACCGTAATCCTCCTCTTCCTAAGTATAGACTGCACCTTTATCTAAAATAAGTTTTATTTAAAATAATGAATATTAAAATTATAGTAAAATATTATGTTAGTTGCAGTATACAACCTGATAATATGAAACTAAGACTGGTATAGTGTGGATTATCACTTAAAAGCTTGATTATTCTAAATAGACTAAACTACCACTGAATTCTTTTAATTTCAAGATCATAACTATTACTAATCTAGTTTTGAAATATTACATCTAAAATAGTAGGGTACCTAATCATGGTTTAGTATTTACATTTCTGAGAACTTAGTGTTCAATTTTATAACCGATTAGGGCCTAACTCAATTTAACTAATATAATCTACTCACTGGCAAAGCATGATCTTTATTTTTGGTGGGGCCAGGTCAAAGCTTATAGGACCTACCGGTAATGATTTTTACTCACCATGTATTAACAAATTAAATTCATATAAGTTCTTCTAATTTTTAAAAATCAATAGAATTACAAAATAACTAGACAAATCTACAAACAGAAATAATAAAAGAATACAGGTTTTGAATTAAACTTACCAAGTGATGATACTAACTTGTAAAAAAAAAGTTGGGTGCATCTTTCTCTTAATGACATTTCATGAGTACCACAGTATTTTAAGCATTCTCTTATTCTGCCTGATATATGCCTAGTTTTTTTACACCTGTTCATTGTGTTTTGGACCAAAATTTTGAACATGGAATCTATCTGGGATGCAATATTTACTATTTTGAATGTTTTAAACTTGCATTTTCCAAATAAATTCCATATTCCTCATGGTTTTTATTTCTTAAACGTTTAAGATTCTTAGAGTCTACTGTTGCCCACTACCCCTCAATACCAAGTTCTTTTTTCCTTGCCATCCACCTGCATAATGTAAAGTCATTAGGCTGATGTGCTCCTAACCGTCTAATTTTCAGTCTATCTTGCAGCTTTATTGAATAAAACGAAGTTTTTGATAAGTAATTTACTTTATTCATTTTAATTAATCATTTTCGCGCGTCATATTACTTCTTGGGTCTTATCACATACTAAAACACAGACACATAAACTCAAAAACAAACTATGGACCACTTTTATCATGTGACAGCCCACTAAGGCTGGCCTTATTCACTGGTGTAAAGCTGGCACCGGAATGGTAGGGGAATTGACCTTTAGAGACTGCTCACACTGGATGTGGCTTTTCTGAGAGGACCTGTCAGAGATGGCCCTGCCCGGCTTCTATATTCAATCACTAGAACGCTGATGCAGTCCTTGTATGATATTTGGAGCGAGGAACGAATAATTTTGACTTGAATACTGCATAACGAATACAATATAATTCACTGCGTGTAGAGAATGGTGTTCCACTTTTTTTAAATCTTTTATAGAATAAAAAGAAAAGGATTTTTTTTAAACAAGGTCAAAAAATGTTAGTGGGGCCTGACTCCTGTAGCCTTGAATTTACTTGTATTTATTGTAAGCCCTATAGCTACGGTAGCTGGCATAAGCTTTACCAATCCTTCATAAATGTCTGAGTCCAAATTTTTTGACACATAAAATCAAATACTGCAAAACTCATATTTGATAAATGTTTAACTAATTTATAATTTAACTTTTTACTGCACCAAAATTAGCATGTACAATGGAGCGTCGTTAATCCAGATCGATCGGAACCGGGACCCATCTGGATGACTGAATTGTCCGGATTTTCAAATGATACATGACGCTCGGGATTCTACTGTATTGCAAAATAGAGGCTGAAGGGTTCCAAAAATACAGTACACAAAATATTTTAATAAAGTATATTGAATAAGAACATGTACATTATGTAATTTAGATTAGTAACGCTACTATACTTTTTAGAAAAAAATAACAAGAATCTACAGTAATTAATGGAAACTTACTGGGTAAAAAAGTCCTTAATTGTTTTTTGTACAAGACTTGACGTATGTTTCTTTGCAGCCATGTCTCTCAGTCTTTTAAGAAGTACGAGTTGTGTCGCCGTCCCCTCAGGTTGCCCCTCTAACCAGTTCATAGCTGTCTGGAATGCTTCATAGGCGTCTTGAGTATGAAGCACCGGCAGCTTCTTCAGCATCCATTTCTTCGTCGTCGTCACTCTCTCTTACATTGCTTCCATTATCATTGTCCTCAATTACCTGATGAACTATTTCATCATCATTCAAATGCTGATAACTAGGGTTATTGCCATCACTTTCAAACCACTCCCTTGCGTCAAGTTCATTGCACTGTTCCAATTCCAGGCAATGTCCGGAATATAGCCACAACTTCGACATCAGTAGGATTGTTGGCGTCCGATGGAGTTTGAGAGTTTGCCTCATCTTGTCCTTGATTTGGGGTTTCAGGGATTGGCCACAATTTTTTCCAGGCATTTTTAAGTTGTCGTTAGTGAGAGACCCCCAGGCATCTACTACCATGTAAATGGTGTCCTTTAGGCTGAGGTTTTTCACAAACTGCATCACACTTTCTTCATCTCTTTCAGCTAGCAAGAGCCGACGAAGCATCTGTTTTCTATAATTTCTTTTCATTTTTTCTATGACCCCCTGGTCTATCGGTTGTAGTATGGAGTTTACATTTGGAGGCAAGAACATGACTTAAATATTATCGTCTATTTTGTTCAAGACAGGGGTGAGTTGGGGCATTGTCAATGATGAAGACCACCTTACCTTTTTTTTGTTTTGTTTCCTATGTTTTTTAACACTGGGAATGAAAATATCTTTGTACCATTCGGTAAAAATTGCTGCATCCATCCATTGGTTTTTTGGGACCTGTAAATTACAGGTAAAGTTTTAATGTTCTTAAAGCATCGTGGCTTTTTACTTTTTCCGATAACCAACAGATCCAAAGCGTGAGAACCACTTGCGTTAGCACAAACCATTGCTGTCACTCTTTCCTTTGTGACCTTGAAGCCAGGAGCGGATTTTTATCCAAGAGAAGCCAATGACTTCCGGGGTAGGGAACGCCAATTTAGCCCAGTTTCGTCAGCGTTGTAAACATCATCTCTTGTGTAGCCCTCCTCAATTGTCATGCTAACAAATTTTTCCCTAAATATCATTGCGGCAGCATTATCAGCAGATAATATTTCACCTTGGACATCCAGTTCTCTAATCCCGTGCCTCATTTTAAAATTCTTCAGCCAACCCGAACAAGCTTTGAAATTTGTAGGCCCGCCAAGATTTCATTCATCTGGGTCGCCTTTTCACAAATGATTGGACCAGAAATAGGCTCACCTAAACTTCTTCTCTGCGTAAACCAAATGTACATAGCGTCTTCCAATGCACTGTTTTTTTGCCGTTCTTGTGGTTTTTCTTTTCTGTGAACCTTCTTCAGAATCTAGTTTTGAAGCATAACGTTGCAAACTGTCTTTCTTTGCTTTAATGTCACTAATGGTTGAAGTTCCCACACCATATATTTTAGCGAGAGATGCACCACTTTCTCCTTTAGACAGTCTTCGTAGAGTTTCTAACTTATCCTCTATAGATACAAATTTATGTTTCCTTTTATTTGATAATGATGACATTATTAACAAAGTAAAAATATGTACCATTTTATCTCGCACACTAAAACGTCACAAGGCAACTATATGACGAAGGTTTCACCACTGCTGTAAAGTTTGTAAATGATAGCACAGAACTGAGCCGAGCATGTGACCAAGGAGAGGTGACAGGCTAAGTCGTTGAACTCTCAAGGACACCTTCCACTACCTCCCCTACCTGCTCTCACCGCCGATCTGGATTTGCGACGGTCCGGATTTTTGACGCTCTATTGTATATATAATACATTTTTTAAGCAAGAATAAATTATCAAGTAATTAAATCAGATCCATTAAACAACTTAATACTAATTAATAATAAATTAAATAATTTAAAAAAATGGGAGAGGGTGAGTGTGTTTGGGAGTTTTGAAGTAGTTTGTAGAAACTCTCTCTGTATAACATGCTCTGCACCATTTGGTTTTTAATGTTAAACAATATCTATATTTGAATTCAAATCAAAATTGTTAAAGATTATTTTGAAATAGTAACTTTCTCTTTTTCCTTAAGTAAACTATCCTTAGTTTAGGTTTGGAGATTTAATTCCCAAAATCCCTTTGCAGAAACTTATGAAAACCCTAGATACCAACTTCAAGCCCAATCGGTAAAATTGTTTAGGCTCAATGTCGATATTAGCACACATACAGACAGATGAAACTACGAAAACTACTTTTTTGAATTCAAGGAACAGCTCATGAAATGTTATAACATCCATCAATTTCAAATTCTTTGATGATCATGATACTTCTTCTCCAAGGGGTTGAGAGAAAGTAAAAAGTGTATTCACATACATAATATAAGATTAGTTTAAAAAATTCAAAGTTGCTCATTCAAAAGGAAGTTATCAATGTTGTTGAAAGGTATAATGTGAAAGAATAGCAATATCATGCATGGCTTTTTTGATAGTAAAGAGTTAGCAAAAATACTTAGTAGAGTTTTTTTTTTTAAACTATTACTATGGCTACTAACCGGTGCACTTTAGGGGTGGGAATAAGAAGGTTAGTCTTAAGGGACATGCACCAACATTAGTGTGGTTAGAGGATGGGAAAGTCACAATGAAAAATATCATGTGTGAAATAGCCCCAAGTGCACCTCAGAGATTAAAACCTGCTTTATTGTAAAACTGAAGCCTTAGCCTTTGTGACCAATGGTGCAAATAGTTTACCCTCTTCCAGACAAGCTGCTGGATATGTATATGGCAACACAGTGGCCAAAGGGACTGTTATTGTTTTGATGTTAAAACATGTCTGATCACATGTGGTTTACCTACACATCACATTCCTTTCTGGGTTGGATATTGTTAAACTCTCCTTTTTAATTTTATGTTTTGATGTCTCAGATTGTACACAGGGATGTGAAACCAGAGAATGTGCTGGTGTCACGGCTAGGGGTGATTAAGCTGTGCGATTTTGGGTTCGCTAGGCTACTGGCCACACCTGGGGAGACATACACGGACTATGTGGCCACTCGATGGTACAGGGCCCCCGAGCTTCTGGTCGGGGACACTAAATATGGCAGGTCAGTGCTTTACAGGCTGTTGAAAATCTTCCAAATTTTGAAAAAAAAATCTTTCAAATTTTTGGTAAGTAAGTTTATCAAACTTTTGACATCACTTGGCAACTAATTATTCAATTCCACAAGTTTTCTTGTTGCCATTATGATGTAATTAAATGAAAATATGGTTGTTAAACCTATCAAACACTCTGGAAGAACACTCAGAAACATCAAGTCAATATTTACCTCTAAATAAAATTTGAGATAGTATCGTTACTAATAATTTTTTAGCTTTATTTTTTGGGGTCTTATAACAGAAATGTTATATAGGCCCGGTTATATTATTAAATTTCAAATAATCAATACAATACTTTAAACCCAAAACCTTTAGTATTAATGTTGCATCAACCCTTTTAATAGAAATTTAGACTTTGGGGAAAATTCCTAGGGTTAGAATTGTTATAATACTGTATGTATTGGACCTTTCTGTTTTGATTAGCTTATATTTTGTTTAAATTAATCATAAAACGGGGTTTTAAAATTAAATTGGATAGTATGTGAAATTTAAAAAAACTGCACTTTAATTGACATTAAAAATAAATGGTATTTCAGGGAGGTGGATATCTGGGCAATTGGCTGCCTCTTCGCAGAGATGATGAGTGGTGACCCTTTGTTTCCAGGGGACTCTGACATTGATCAGCTCTTCCAGATAATTAAGCTGTTAGGTACGACACTGATCCATAATTTTCAAAAAAACACTCGCTTTTTAGTTGGTGAGACACATTTATGTTGTGTGTATAACTACTAATCTAAGCTCTTGGCATATAATAAAATATAAATGAAATGTACTTGCATTTTCTCTGAAGAAGAGTTATAAACTATTTTAGAAAAACCATTAAAGCCTGATGGGATTAGTACCCTGACCTTTCTGTCACTAGCAATCCAGACTATAGCGAGAGTGATAGCTTGGACCAAGTGACCACTGAAGTTGGTGACATGTTGTATGAATGGAATGTCTTAGTTGTGCTCACTAACATTAAAGCATCAAACAACCATATCTATGAGACTTTGTTTTATATAAAATTGTGAACTCAAAAATATAGCTATTTTTTGTTGCAAAAGCTGGGTATATTAAGAGGGAGTCATAACTTTGTATAAGTATGCTCCCAAGCACTAAAAGCCTCAGTTTTAAACACCTGTAAAGAAACTGATTGAAAGCTTTTTATTTTTTTCAGCTGGATTGAGTGCAAGCGCCAGTTAGTTCCTCAATATAAAATTTATTTTTATAGCTTCATAGAAAAGGTGTTAATGAGCCCCGTGTAGTCAGATTCTAAGGTGCTAGTAGACCTGATGAAATTTTTCAACATCTGTTTTATCAAGTGTTTGATCCCTCATGTTAAGAGTATGGGCTTAAATGAATCTATTCATATCACCTCAGCCATGGTCAAAATAGTATTAGGGGATTTGCTTAAGATCATGACCAATGCACACTAATACGAGTAATTTTGTAACTCCTCATGAGCTAATGACCCCAATTGTACAAAGTGCTTTCTAAAATCATTAGATTTTAGCACTCTTAAATTCTACCTGACGTCTCTTTGTCTCTTGTCAGGATTGCTGACAAAATAAATACCCTTGATATAAACAATAGCTGTTTTAACCTTGGGTAGAACCCCCCCCCCCCTTGCACGCCTACTACCACCCACCTCCTCCCTCAGTTAACAAAAATCTGGAAAAACATTTTTTAAAAAGAGTAAAGTAATATTGAGCTCATTAATTTGGATGCTGTCTCATGTTTTCCATTCACAGGTAAGCTTTCTCCACGCCACCAGGCAATGGTGGCCAGGAACCCCATGTTCAAGGGGTTGAAGAAGTCTGGAGGTGGCAATGAGGTGGAGGAAGGGTCGGCGCGGTCCCTCTTCAAGCTTTTTCCCAGCTGGCCCCACGTGGCTCTCGACCTTCTCACCCTTTGTCTCAAGCTGGACCCTAACCAAAGACCAAATAGTGGGGAGCTGATGGTTCATTCTTACTTCACCCAAGAGCGTTTCTCTGAGCGCTTCCTCTCTGAGTTGAGGTCCAAGATACAGCAGGAATTTCAGGGGAACCCTCTACTCAGAAAGTATCAGAACACACTCGTCGTCAGCTCTGCAGTTAGGAAGGGTTTGTTTCCTCCTCAAGATTTTTGTTGAGTACCTAGTTACATAAACTTCAAACAATCTATCTAACTATACTCCATGATGAGTGCCATTAGTCAAACTAGTACCAGTGTAATAGCCTTTAATAACATGAGACATCTTATTTGAAAAGGGTGAGTTTGGAGTGAAGTCATCAGAATTTTCTCAAGAAGAAATCAGAAATATAACCACATCAGTGGTCATATGGTCTAACTCTAAGGCATCACTCTCACAATATATTGGGTTACTTTTTATAAGATTGGGGTTTAATTTTCAGTCAGATATATTGAGGGAGGATTTTCATGAATGATTCCACTCCCTCATAATAAATTTAGGCACATTTCTTATAAATTATAACTTATCTAACCTCAGTGTAAATATGTGAATATCCCATGGCGGGTAATAAGGCAAAATTCACAAATAAATATGGGCGTTACACTGTGGAAAAAAAAATTCATTTCAGTCATTTAGCCCAGGATTCAAACATGTGCCTTCCTAATCAAAGTTTATCATGAAAGCACACACCTAGTTCTACTGGTGTTTGTGTTTTTAGTGTTGCCCCAAGCGTCCCCTCTGTGGTGGTCTTATTTTCAGGCAGCAGTAGTCAGATGCAGAGAAGAAACGTACTACTGGAGCCCCCACGCTGGAAAATGTCGGACTCGGGGGTCAGTGACTGCAGGAGGCCAGCGGGGAGGAAGACCAGTGATCCCAGTGAGGGCCCCCTTCCTTCAGAGGACACGGCACAAACATTTTCGGCGTCCCCTACCCCTTACCAGTCCCTGGAGAGTGTCCAGCAGCAGGGTATCTCATCTCAGCAGCATGTGCTGCATCCATCCATCAATAACCTCAACCTCAACTTCATGGGTGGCAGGTAATCCTCAATACTACAAGGAATCACCGTTGAGTGAACTACAGGTCTTTTGGAGAAATGCTTTATCTTTGCTCTCTCTCTCTATTAACTATTGCCATATTTTACAGCTTTCTTTTAAAAGTACAGGGAATGGGAGTAGCACTTAGAATTTTTCCATCAGTGAACATTAAATGACAAGTAATAAATAATTAAGTTGGTTCAACAATGGCTGAACCATCTAAGAAACTTTCATTATACTTGGTTGCTGGAGGTTGAAATTAGAATCCTGGCTGGCTGCACTAGAACTGGTTTTTCCATTCTTTCTTAGTATTTTTAATAACACTTGATTGATTTAAGTGTACAAGTAGTAAAATATCTATTAATGGATCTAAATTTAAAAAGTGGTTCAGTTCTTGAAAATTACCTTATAGTTTAAAAGCAAACAGTCCCTTGGATCAAACTTAATTAGTCCATAAGAAATAAAGAGAATGGCTAGGGGAAAGGGTACCTTGTAAAGTTTAGATAATTATTTAATGTATTTTACTGAGGCTTATTATAAAATTGTTATTTGTGATTGGAAAAATAAACACAATAGAAATATCACACTTTGACAACAATTGAAGAAAAAAGAGTCAGTGTGTAAGTTTAACCGAATGATCACAACAATCTGAAAATTGTGGTAATAATACTCATTTTTAAACCATGTAAATTGAAACCCAGTAAATTGAGAGGTGATGTTATTTTATAGTAGATTGAAATTAGTAGTTTGTTTAAACTAAACCATTCACATAGTTTAGAGAAAACCAATGAGGCTGCTTGTTGATCATCCAGGCAAACGAATGTCTGATTCATGCAGGACCATTTCCAACATACTCGTAATTTTTCCTTTGCAAACGAACCATATCAGGGAAAATGTTGACTAAATATCAGACTCATCTAGTTTGATTGCTTGCTGATGAGGTGATTGGGGGTTCAATCCCAGCCGGGTGTACTGAGGGTGGTTTTCCCTAAATGGTTTCTCACTTACCAGTGTGGCTACATTCACTCTAAACTTATTGTCTTTGCCCCATCCTTGTAAGTATAGTTAAAATGTGTATAGCCAGGACAGATGGTAAGATGCAGTGAACAAATATATGCATTACAAATACCACACTCTTTCCTCAGACTGATGGATGCCCTAAAAAGGTCTCCCCAGCCTCCACCAGCTCCCCGGCCCTACCCTCGGGGAAGCATGCCAATACACAATATGCTAGCCCCACCTCGGACCCAGCTGCTGCGTAGACTAGGCAACGAACCGGACACCCGCTTTCCTAGTCCGGGGTCCTGGAGGGCAGGAAAAACCAACAGCGGAGGTGACGACTTCAGTCTGCCGAGTCTACCCGGAGGTAAGGGCTACCATTAAAACTAAAGATGGGTAATCTTGAACCTGATATTATCGAATATTGAATATCTTTCAGAATTTGAATATTTGAGGGACTCACTCCTTATTCAAATCTTTCAGTCTTATTGTAATTATTCAACACATTATAAAGTAAATTAATCCCTGGACATAGAAATCAAACCTAGGCCCTTTGGCTTAGCATCTGTTGATTTATGTACACAGGTGTTATTTTCAAACTAAATTTAAATATCTAGTGAACAGCCATCATACGAATTCTGTAATAAATGAGAATTTTAGCATATTGCTTACTATGATGAGGGATTAAGATATAAAGTAGTATTTACCCATGATGTGTGAGTGTAAAACACTAATGTTGATGACTTTGAAGTGTATGGGAGTCCCGGTAAAGGGGTAAAGAAGAAACTGACTCCAATGCCTCAGCATGGGTCCAACCCAATGGATTCCCTCATGTCTCCTGTAAGTATACCACCACCAACACTGGCATAGTTAGTTGACTTCAACCTTGTTTTATAGCAATATTTTGGAAATGTCATTCCATTTTAAGGTGTACTCTATTTATCTTGAAAGTACTTACCTTGACTGATTATACTATGGCCCTATATTATAAGCTACACAATAGTGGAACCAAGCAAGGCAATCGTTTCAACTTCTCAGGTTATACCTAGTGCACATAATTTTATAAATGAGAGGTGTTATAGGAAAGAGGAATCACAATAACTTAACAAGAATAGGCAAATCAGTCTAACACAACCTGCCTTCACAGGGAAGTAAAACTGGTATGTTTAGTTGAGTATGCACACAGACTATCCACAGAACTAAGTGTTCTCCTTTGTTATCTAAACTCTATTGTTTGATCTTGTTAGTTAGCTGTAGTATTATTTGTCTGTTAGGTTCTCAACAAAACAGGCGTATATTAGTACGGTAGTACCTCTTTTGGAAGATAGGGAGCACCCTAAAGACATTGGGCATGAGCTAGTCTCGTTGATTTGTGTGCCTGCAATTCTTACTTTATTTTTATCAGTTCACTCAACATCATGGCTATTAATGACTAACTGTAATGGATAGATAATGGGAGGGTAGCTTAAGAGGAAATGTACTTGCATCAGCATTGAGAGGGGCTTAGTAAAACATGATAAATCTCATGTGTAAAACCACCCCCTATGCACCCATGACCCACCTAAGATTCGAGCCTCTGCTTCGTCATTGGTGACCCAGGCTATTGCAAGCCTAACATCTTAGACTGCAGGACCACGGGGTAGGTCCATACTGATTTATTGCAAGAAGTATTTCTATACAAACTTGTGAAATAATGAAAGTTCAATTTTGTTTCTGTTTGAAATTATGTGTGCTTGAGTTTGCACTTATATAATTTATTTTAATGTATTTGTACATGAATGTTCACTAGTTTGTTTGTAAATGTCCACTTGTATGTCTGTATTTACACATTTGTGTATTGTTTTCTTGCACTCATAGATAATAAATCAAAAGTGAGTAACCAAACAAAAGTTTTGTCAATCTGTTAGATGTAGCATCAAGTAAAATAAATCAAGACTTTTGGAAAAGTTTTACTGGATTCCAGAGTTTTAAATAATTTGTCTAACATTTCATTCATGGGTGCTGTAAGGGTAGGGGCCAGGCAGCTAATGTAAATGAGTGATGCATGCCAAAATCATTTGTTAACTACAATAAAATTTGCCTTATTTTTAGTGAACTATGGTGTAAGTACATAGCTTTTTAAATGTTGACTAGTAGCTAATTTAAGTTATTTATTTTAAACACTTTACAGACCAAAAATAGTACTTGAAGACCTGATTTGGCCTGCGGTCTACCGGTTTTTGACCATTGTTTTAAACAGATGTCTACCGACCTTTTAGAGATTGCATGCTCAATTTGTTAAAAGGGTCAAAGATTTAAGATGGAAGCAGACGGGATAGGGGTGAATTAAGAGTTACAGTCCCAAACCGTAATGACACACCTTTCCAAGGCACCTGTAAACAATTCCCTGTCAAATGTTAGTTCTGTGTCTGTGAGTTTACATTTCTCTTCTAAAAACTGTCCTATCTTCTGAGTGGCTGTTGTGGACCGTTGCAGGACATTATGCATGCAAACCCGACCAAATGGGAATATTGGATGAGACCTCGGAAATGACCCCTCCCAGAACCAGAAGAAACACAAACTCTCGTGTTTATTGTCTGTGATCGATGTGCATGGTTTAATCACACACACGCACACAACTTTATATCACAACCTTATCACGTCCTACTCAAGATGGTGTGGTTACACGAGTATGTACTTAAATGTTTTAATGAAATCTATTTTCGCATAAAATATTTTGGATTTTAAAGGCTTTTTTTCTTTATAGAAGAAACTCATTTGTACAATTTCGTTCTGGTTAGTTTATGTGCTTGCATGCATATCAAATCGTAGTGATACAAACATGTATTTAGGGAATTAATAAATAGACCAAGAAAAAGACAAACCTTATAAATCAAACTGTCATGTTTGTTAGTTACTGTTTCACAAGTTTGTTGCAAGCATTAGTTTGTTATTATTAATATAGTTCATAATTTTCTTATCAAGATTCAATGTTTTGATTGAGTTGCATTGCTGAGTAAAAAGTTTAATTTTAATTTTTGTATGGCTGAATAATGTACATGATTTTCAATTACTTCTCTCTTAAATGACTCAGGTATTACCTATTTTAAATGGTTTAAATATTTTAAATACACTTTTTTTTTTAATTTTAAAATGTAGAATTCATTTGTATTATTTTCTCATAAAATTAAGGTAAAATAAGTGTTCAGCATTTTATCCTAATAAGGCAACATTATTGAATAATTAGCTCCATTTTAAGTTTTTGATTAATACAGATAGTTCAGGGATCGGCAACTTTTTTGGGCACCAACAGTCTTACAATCTTATAAAATCTCCCATGATCAAAGATAATTTTTCCACTCTACTCTTAGTAATTTTTTGGACATACATCTTATATTTATTCCTTAGATTCAATTTTCCCTCAGATACTCAAGTACCAAACTGCCTGGAAAAAAAATATGTACATTTTCATTTCTTACGTTATTGACTGAAAATTGCCGCGAAATTGAATAGTTGCCAACCCCTGTAATATAGTAACACACTAATATTCAACATATAATTTCCCAATTTAACCATATAGCTCTTTGACTTAACACACAAATACTCTACTTACTCAAGGTGATTATTTTCATATAGACCCCTTTTTAAGGATCTTGTTCAATGAACTTGCCCTTTTTTTACCCCCAAGTATATTTTTATCATAATTTAGTAATTATGATCTTTCGTTATTATAGTGACTGCACCTTTGTGCAGGGGTGGCTGGTTATGTAAAAACTAAGGCGTTCACAAAATAAAAATCGCAGTGAAGAATATTTTGCAAATATGTGCCTATTTAGTTTGAATATATCAAGACAATACCAACATAAAGGTATGGGCCCATAAAAAGTTTAATCAAAACAACACAGCACATGCATGCATATAAATAGACCTACATTGAGTATATATTAGAGTTGGGTCGAATCCACTATTTTACAAATCTGAATCTTAAAAAAGATTATGAACATATAAGTATAATAGAGTAGTGGAAAATACAAATAGTAACTAAATGTTAACATTCTTCCTTACAATCCACTCACTATAACATTAATACCTTCACTTAAATACCATTCTGAGGCCTGGTTTTTAAGTTCATCATATAATTATTATGATTGCTTCTGAACCACGAATATCCAGTATTTTAGCTAGCTCCAAACAAATTTATCTTGAAAAATAATATATATATATATATATATACACACACACACACACAATTGGAGTCTTGAATCTGAAGTTTTCTTGAATCCTCGAATCTCAAATATCCTTAAGGATTTGAGGGTTTCATCCTTAATATATATTTATGTAGACCTACATATGTACTCAAAGAGGTAACTGTTAAGATTTATTTGCCACAACGATAAAGTCTCTCTATATTATTCACAGCATTGCCTATAGTGAAGTCTAATTTAATTAATGTGTCTTTTCTCATTATAAATTATAACCAGTGCAGTGAGCCTGTTTCTACCAGAAGCGGATTTACACTATAGGCCCACTAGCACAGGCCTAGGGGTAGTACATTTTGGATAACATTATTTTAGTTTTAATATTTTGCTTTTAATAATTATGTTTAAAAATTATTGACTAACATTATCGAAATAGTTCAAGTTAGTCAGAATGACAATACTTCTTTTTAAATAACTGTACTTTGAAATTACTTTGTAACTGACGTCAGTGTCCCCTTCTTCATAATGTTAACTCAAGCTACTCTAGGGCATGTAAATGCCTGATTTTCTTTCGTAGAAATCATTTCTCGAATACTAACTTCTGCCCCCCTCCCCCTTACCACCAAGACCTCTTTTGTCTGAAACCTAAAACGCTAGGAAAAATGGGGGGGAGTAGGGCGCAGCACGCATATTATAATTGTGCCTAGGGGCGACAAATTTTTAAATCCACAACGGGTTTTTCATTGTATTTGTATGAAATGTTTTTATTCTTTTCAAAGTTAAGAAACACCTCACGGTTAGTTTGTCAATATACATTGTCCTGCTATGTGTATTCCTCCTACCTTTAAATATAAGTCTTACATTTATGGACTACATCAGTGTTTCTTAACCTTTTATTAGTCGCGGCCACCTAGATAGCTTAAAATATTTTCGCGGCCCCTTAGTTTTTACTAACATATTAATTATTATGATTTATTTTGAAATAGAGGCTTTATTTATTGATTATAATAACAATCAAATAAATAACAAAAATTAACTTACCTACATGTATTTAATGGGACCTCTGCTGTTTAACACATTCCACTAATTTGTCTATTCTTGTTTTGAATATATTGCTTGGTGCTATTCACATGCAGGAGTTGATGTGGAGTCGATTTCGCTGCTTCATTTTAATATTCATCATTGTAGAAAATCCCTTTTCATATAAATAAGTATAAACAAAGGGCATCAAATTTTGAATGGCGTTGGTAAACAGATGGGGATTATTTGTAATACTTGTGATTTCTATTATTTGTGCTTCCCCTCTCCTCCATTATCCTAGACAATCAAGAGTATACTGTACATATATGCCTACGATCATCAAATTCTTTCTTCCAAAACGTAAAATTTAAGATAATTGACTTCAGTAATAGGCAAATAACATTTTTAATTATTTTTTCGAGGCCCCACAAAAAACCTTTCGCGGCCCCCCGATTAAGAATTGCTGGACTACACTTATATCATCGGTGACTGAACTGCAAGCTTTATGAAAGAAAACTTTATCTTCATTCTCTCTCAGCTAACTGTTGCCAAACCTTCAAGTTTTCAGTGGAGGTTTTACTTGGAATTGCCCCATTAATAAACATTGCAGGTGAACTGGCGGTCTAGGGGTAAGGTGTCAGACTTCTATGCTGGCGGCCGGGGTTCAATCCCCGGTCCCGGCATAAATTTATCTGATTACCAAACCCTTCCTTCACCTCTGACAAGACATCTTGTGAATGTGGGGAATGCCAGGCCTCCACCGTGGTTCGGATTCCACGTTAAACTGTAGGTCCTCCATTTCATTTCACAATCAGCCTACCATTACACATTAGTGTAAGTGCGTACAACCCGAACGGGTAATAAGACGCGGTGCTAATAATAATAATAATAATAATAATAATAATAAACATTGCAGCATGGGGATGTCGGTGAGGGAATGGGGAGTATTTCATTGGCAGGCAAACACATTTCTATTGGTGTATTGGCGTACAGTCTTTTCTAGAAACATTAACTACTCCCACAATCAATAAATTTATTTTCAAGATTAAAGTTTTCAAACTTTTCTATATTTGTTTTTTGGCCCCTCATCTCACTAATGTTTGGGTTATATGAATATGTACTAATTACACTAATGCGTTAGGGATGAGAAAGGTTGAATGTAGAGGAAGTGTACCCACATTTATGGAGGGAGTGTGAAAAGCCATTTAGGAAAAACCATCCTCAGAAAACCTAACAGGGATTCAAACCCTGATCTCCCTTTCATTGGTATTCCAGTCTATTGCGAGAGTGACCCTAGACTGAGGCAGGTCTTTTCTCCATTCCCACATAATTATGCTTAAAATATTTTATGTAGAAAGCCTAATACATACTCTTAGTTATTAATATACAAACATTGAAATATATTACAAAATGCATTTTATACTATGTGTTATAAATTACATTCTTACTTGTTCTTAATCAGGTACAAATCATCAGCAAAGAGTTATGCTTTCATTGAGGGAATTTAAACCCAATAATAGAAACCTCTAAATTGTCATAAATAAAAAATTAGGAAAGGAGACTATTGTTACTTTACGGCTGTGCTGGACTGAGCTAACATTGACAATAATGACATTCTTGTAAAAATGTGAATGTTTGTGTTTTTAATTTTCTTGCTTATATAATATAGTCAAATTAGCCATGCTTTATCTATGTATTTAGTTCTTTACAAAACAGCAAGCAAGGAAAACAAAACAAATAATTGATTGACAACCACATAGCCATATATATTTCTGGTAAATGTTCACTTAGAATTTGTGTTTGTAATCACATTTTGTTTTGCAAACCTTTTCAATTCAATTTGACCTGTTGGATCCTAGCCTTTTAACTACGTAACGATGTTATGATATGTCTATTTACACTTTCAATAAGCTAATATGCATTTTATAATATAAATAATTATATTCTATAAATACATTATATTTGGAAAAAACTAAGTGATACAAGGCTTTAACAAATATCTTTTTATATAATTTTTTTTAAAAACTTCATTCACAAATTACCATTCAAAAGAAAGATAGTTACCTATGATATTTCTTAAAACTGATTGGTTACACTTGACTGATGAGGGTCAGAAATGTCTCAGTTTCCTTAGATCAGCTCAAGGGTTGTGATAAGGGGGAGGGAGTCAAAACACTAAAATGTTTACAGCATTGGATGTGCACATTCTCCAGGTTAAATCTCCATAAGAGCTACCTAATTCTGTCATGCATACTCGTGCATATTAGCACTTCCCCGGTAACAAATATTTCTAGTGCACATACAGTGTTGTCAGCATTACATCTGAAAAAGCGATAATCACAATATAGGAACACGATTGTTTAGGGTATTAAACTACCACATAGATTTAGATATGCCTAATTAATTATTTAAAACTAAAATAATGTAAAATTGTAATACAAATATTTGGTGTTTATGTGCACATTTCATCACCCAAGAATACAAGTGTTCTATCGCCATAATTGTTAAATTTGAGATATTTGGTGTCTATGATTATTTAAAATGCATATGATCCACCTACGGTTAAATTGAGACCACTATATTATTACCTAAGAAAATACAAACTCTAGTTGTCATCTAGTAACATTGGTTTTATACACAAGGTCAAACTTTAATGCTCTTTTACACACAAATGATAAATTGGTCATAGAAAACTTGCATTCTCGGGTGACGATTTGACCCCTGCCTGCGGGCACACAGACTATAGAGGAGTGTGACTTGTACATGGCTTAGATATTGAGTAAATCATCTGATAGTGTAACTGTCCTACAAAACTAAATACTCACGATCTGAATTCCTAGCATTCCAAATGTTGATTCGATCTGTCCATTTTTCAGAGATGCAACCCGTCTCGTTCACCATCACAAAGCCCTAAGACAAGGTTTAACTCGAACTTGCCGTTTGTATGAGGTCCACTTTGCCTCTCTGAGTGCGTCCAGACACATTTCAAGAGGTGGTTTTTTCCCCGGGTACTCTCTACACTTGGAAAGTGATACCAACTGTGCAGTTCTGAGTTTACTTAAAAGGCTGTATTTATTTTTATTTTACTAAACTATTTAAAATCAAGTGGTGTTAGAAGTGAACTACAAGTAATAAAATACAAACAAGATTTTTTAATGGGGAAAAAGACCAACCTAAAAGATGGATTGTTCGATTTAAATACTTAATAGTGTTTCACTGACACACACATATTGAAATTGAGTCAAGCTGTGAAAAATCTATTGTTTATTATATAGATATATATTCTGTTAAAAAAATCACTCACTAACTTATATTTGAATTTTGGCGTCTCTTTAATACCTAGTTTTTAATTATAATTTAAAATTGGTGGTGTAAAAGAATTTGTATTTTGAAATCAGTGAAACAAAGTGTTGTATATTTTGAATATTGTTATAGTGTTTGATGGATGATTATTGTGTTTTAAAATAGAGGTCAATGACCATTTTTCTAGTTTTAAAAGGTGCACAACAGTCAGAAAAACCAATTCTGTAAAAGATAAGCCTATTTTTCTATTTCAAGAGAATAACCGTAGAAATGTAGCAAATAATATGAAATGCTACTGGAATTTTTCAAAGTTCAATAAAATATTTTATGAAGGGTGCACTGAAAAATTTACCTGTCTAAACTTTGATATAAAAAGTGAGGCAGAGGTTTTTAATACTAAAACATTTCTCTAGGTTTGTTTTTACCTGATGAAGCAAAGAAAATATTTTGATAAAATTAACTTTTTAAAACAAAAAGACACAAAGAAACTATCCATTCTCAAACGAGTGAATAATTCCTCATAAAAGTCTTGATATTTTTAAACCCCTTATGGCTTGGAAAAATAATTCACAGTTTGGTGTGTGTGCAGTTTAAATAATAGTACAAAGTAATTTAATTGTAAAAATATTAATTTCTGTTAATGGAAAGAAAAAATCTTCTAGAAATTGTGTGTTTGATGTACAAAAAATATAAAATTTAAAGCAGGCCTTACACGATCAATAATATTTACAATATCAATATTTACAATACAGCTGTCAATCCTCGTGCAAACCAGTCTCAAACTTGCCCTACTTACACGATCAATATTATTGACAATACTTTTGTCAATAAATTTATACAGTACCTCTCTTTTTGCATACGAGCAGAGTGAATCTGTGTGGTTTTATTCGATTATTTCTGAATTTTGTTCTTCCAAAACATGGATAATCACACAAAAGGTTGCATAGCTATTATTTTGGTGCTTGGAATTACTCGTCAAGTGAAACACAAATGTTGAATGAAGGAATGGTTGAAGAAAAGAGAAAAATATTCTCATCTAGTTTTGTTGATGGAAATCAGCCTCAGCTATGTTGAAGATTTTAAGAACTACTTTTGAATGGAGGAAAGTACATTTAAAAATCTGATGCAGATGGAAGAACCGTTTTTGAAAAGGGAGGACACAAATATGAGAGAAAGTATAACTGTTAGGGAAATATTGGCCTTAACCCAGAGATACTTGGCCACTGGAAGACTTTAAGTTTTCTGTCATCTTGTCACCAGCAACTATCAGCGCAGCTGTAGTCGAAACGTGTAAAATGCTTATATATGTCCTACAAGACTACATGAAGGTAAGTTTTCATAGTTTTTATTTATTTGTTCATTTTATCCATTTTATTTTTTATATACAGGTATTTTTGATTCTTACATCTCTTTGTACGTACCTGCTTACTTTCACTACAAAATCGAAGGATACCAATGTATTGGCTGGTTTATATTCTTCCCTACATAGGTATAGCAATGAGCCAGTACAACGGCTCCCTTCACTTTGTAATTGAAAGTAAGCAGGAGGTACATACTAGGTACGGAGGTAGTAAAATGAAAGAAATACGGAAATGCATTAACTGCTAGAAAAAAAGTACATATATTGAATATAAAAGACGGTACAAAGTAAACATTTGTCTCAAAAATTGAAATAACTTACACATTAAAAAACCGAAGTTAACGAAAAAATTCGAGCAAACACTTCAAAACCACCAACATTCACCCTTTGAAGTTCTGAAAAAGTGAGGTGATGTCCTCTGTTTGTAAGTTCATTTCAAATGGTGGGGTCGTCACAGGTGGAGAAGAAGTACTGTATTTGAATGTCGAGAATGATGAACTAGTACTCTGCGAATTATCTGAGCTTCTTGGAGGCTCATGTTCCATATTTATTTTAACAGAATCGCGATGAGGAGTCCCCAAGCCTGCCTCAAAAAGGATGTAATTTATTGCTTTCTCTGTGAAAACTCTTTGTCTGGACTCTAAAATCAGCAAAGTTTCTCCCCAAGCTTTAGATATAGTCCGAATGTTGCAGTCAGGGTTCGATGAGGTTTCCAAAAGGGTACATGCTTTTTGTAAACGCTCATTTTGATTCGAGATTGGACCGTGCATTCTTGGTTTTTGTTTCGAGGAGTTTGAAGAGGTGATGTTGGGGGAAGAAATGAAGATGTTGAAGCTGTGGAATTAGCAGAAGTCTGCTGAATGTGTCCACCTATTTCTTGACTTTGCATACCATCCTCTTCCTGCTCAAATTCCTGAAAACAATAGAATGTTTTACAATCAAGTACACCTTATCACAACAATGTTTAATTTTTGTATGTATTTATTTTTGTTGTTTTGTTTGTTTCAGTTTTCCACGACTGCTGCAGAATGGGGTGACATAACTCATGAATTCGGAATTCAACATCAGTTTTGGAACACATTGGGCTTATTGGATGATAAACATATAGCTATAATTACAAGGGGTTTTTCAGTATTGTGCTTTTTGATCTAGTTAATGCAAAGAAGGAATTTATAATGGCTGATGTTGGAATGAACAGTTAAACTTCGGATGGAGGAGTGATGTTCTACTCCAAATTTGGAGAGTTCTTCCAGGAAGTAAAATTGAATTTACCGTCACCTGTACCATTGCCAAATACAAATGATCTTTTCCCATATGTATTTGTTGTGAACGAAGCATTTGCATTACATAACAATTTATTGAAATTCTACTCTCAAAGATTACTGAATGCACCTTGACAAATTATCAATGAGAGGTTGGAAGAGCTCGAGCAGTTGTATAAAACACATTCAGGATATTGAGTTCACAATTTTGTGTGTTACAAATACATATCAACCTAAAGCCGCTGAAACTACAGTTGTTACCCTTTCCTGTTGTTATTTGCATAATTTATTGTCAAAGGAAAATCAACTGTACCTCAGCTCAAATTATTGAGGGAGAGATGTGGAAAACTTGTTAGCCTTGTGAAGTACTTTACAAAGAAACGATTCCACGGTAGCCAAGGGAGTCTGTGACAAATTTTGTCATTATTCTAATAATGAAGACAAATAGTGAATACCTTGTTTACTGATGATTAATTTTAAAACAGTGTTACATTATATGTAAAAAGCTTTTAATTACCTGAAATACAGTACCATTAATACTTATTGCTTTGAAGTTTCTTTTAAACCTTTCACGTACAACATAGTAGTTACCGATATGTTTTAAATACCGTATTGCATCGAATATAAGTCACGCCTTTTTTGGGCTTTTTCCAATGCTCAAAACCGAGCGTTAAATTCGATATTTTATGTCCAAAAATAAAATATCAATGAGCTATCGTACTTTATTTTTACCTATTTACATAACCTCAAAAAAATAGATCCCGATAAAATTACTTAATCATTTTAGATATGTAGTTTCATTTCATTTAAATTTACAGAATTTACAGAAGAAAAAGTAAGGATTTAAAAACGATAATAAACTAGCCACTTTATTTACCTCTTCCGCTTATGATCTTCAATTTAACATTCATCTCGTTTGACCTCAGTTTTGAATCAAATCTTCCCTTAATTCATTTCATCTCATGAATTATTTTAAGAAATTAATAAATGTTTTTTTCTTATTCAGTTTTTTTTGTTATCCTTCTATTAAAAACAATAGTCAGTGGCTCATACTTGATGCAATACAATATTTGTAGAATGAAATATGTAGGTAGGTAATTAAAAACAACAATAAAAAAGATTAAAAAATTGTAATTAAAAAGTACAAGAATAAAACTCACTTGTTCCACTACTGGTTGCATCGGCTACTGCTGAACTGGCTTCTCGAACCTCTCAAGAAACAATAAAGCACAATACACCCATGAGGAAGATGTGTAAACCTCATCTGCACTCCTCCCCAACCTCTTCGATATGGCAATCTTCAATTCCTTTCTGTAATTTGTTCTTAGTTGTTTTTTTTCACATCCTCCCTCTTGTTGGACCCTGGCTTTAGTCTCATTAAAATGGGTATGAGTAGGTCAAGAGCTGAATTTATTTGCTGCCTTCTTCGAATTTAATGGGTTGGTCGGATTCCACAGTTCTGGAGAAAGCTCATATTGTTCAATGCAGTGGCAAAGGGCATCTTCTTCCTCACAGGAACCTGGTGAGCCAACAATATCTTCATTGTTCCCAAGGATTAAGTCGTCTGTATCGGTGTCGGTTATTGTCATCTTCACAGGAGCGCAACTTGAACTGAACTGAGTATTGATGGAAATATTGACGCTCGCCCCTATACGGTCAATAATATTGACAATATCCCCTCCACTTTCCAGTATTGATGCCCGAAAAACAGAAAATCCGGATTTGCTTCAATACTCCATCAATATCGACCGTCATCCAGTGTTTCACCTTACACGGTCAATATTATTGCCAATATGACAAGGAATTTTCAATATTATTGATCGTGTAAGGTCCACGATGTTTGTTTAATTTTTTGGCTTTGCTTGCTATGTGCTGCATTTTTTTGCCCAAATATCTTAAACATATTTTTTTTTTAAAGAGATACATATAATTTGAGGATATATAGTTTCTGTGTTTTATTAAAGTTCAATCAAACGAGGATGGGTTAGAGGGGTGTGTCAAATATTTATCAGCCTAAAAGGATGGGGTGAGAGGAAGGACATGGGAGAAAAAATAAACTTTATTTGAAGATGATCAACTGCATACAAATATATTATTAATCATTGAGGTAGTGAAGTATAAAACTATTTTCATAATGACTAGGTAATAAATTGTTAAATCAAATGCAAAATTATTTTCAGTTTGTTTGTTTTTGAGAGGTTAAAAGTTGTTTAAAGGCCTGTTGTTTATAATAATAAATGGTGTTTCAATGATTTATATATGCATTTTAAATACAGTATATAAATAAGTGTTTTAACTGCAAAAAAAAAAATATATATATATAATAAATTTTCTAGACTTTACAGCAGAGTTTATTTCCTTCTATCACATTTGTTTGTACATTTAAAATTCTAGTTCACTCATAGTTTTGGTATGACAGTGTGTTGGACGACCACCTTCATACATCTTCAAACTATCTGGGTTTAAATACTGGCTGAACTTCCAATTGAAAACTAAGCATACAGTATGGGTGAGTTTAAGTCTAAAATAGGTCTATAATTACCAAAGTTATTTTACCTGCGACACTTACATTCTAGACTTAAAGAAATAACTAGGTTCTAAACTTTATCTGATTAAACTTTTGATTTTAATAAAATGAGCTTTATAGAAGAAAAGTCGTGGATTTCTGTTCTTTCCATAACATATTCTCTTAGTTTTTAACCAACAGCAGTATAGTACAGTTTCTAAATTACTTCATTATTTGTGAGAATATTTCAAAACCGAAATCACTTAGAGAAAAATTTAATTTTTAAAATAGTTTTAAAATGTCTCCTACATCCAAGAAGTGAACCAAATATTTTATTCCTTAGCGTGCTGCTGTATACTGATAAATGTACAGGATATTGTTATCTGTATTCAAGCAATTGGTAAGTTGTAGTTTTTTCCCACCGCCTCTTACTACCAGTCTAAGATATACTAACCTTAATTATGTTTGGGTTGGGGATGATTAAGTTAAGATTTAATAAAATATACCTTCATTTGCATAAAGGGTGTGCAGGCAACCATTTAGAAAAAATTATCTTTAATGCCTCAGTCAAAATTTGAACACCGGTAACCAGACTAGATGAGCTTGATGTTCAAACCGCATGTACTGGGGTTGTTTGAAGGTCTCACAATAATTATATAATCTAGAGATGTACAATTCCTGTTTTTCTTCATTCTTATTCCTAAATTTTAACCTCATTTTTTTTTTTCCCCTCATTTTTATTTCAGATTAATACATTTAAACTATATTTTTTTGACTTTTCATTACGGTTACTCAACAATACAGTTTCATCCTTTCCATGCAAAAACTCAACATATTTATGGAAAGGTCGAGGCTTGAATTCAGGCTGTGTGTAATGAGTTTTTTTTTAACCCTAGACTCCTAAACTTCTCTGTGTGAGACATGAATGCTAAACACTCATAAATTTTACTACTTTGCATTCTATTATATTGAAAACACAATTTTATTACATTGACAAAATAAAAACTATTCGCAACTAGTTCAAATGTTTTTTTGTTGATTGTCATTTTTTTACACAGCTTCAACACATGATTCCGCAGGATGTTGCCCTGTTTTCTCTACAGACAGCACAAGAACAGTGGCTGCAAAATGCCATAGTCATGCACCTTTAGTTTCATTGTATGTTTCAATTATTTCGAGCATTTTGGTTTTATGGTTTATTACCATGTTCTCATGCGTAGTAGGAAGCAAGATTACAACTTTTTGTTTTAGTTTGTGAAATACCACTGTCACTACATTAGTAAAATGTTTCATTAATTCTAAGCACTCATACATTTTATGACTGAGCTTCTCCTAGAGCAACAAAGCATCTGACAAAAGAAACACTATCCGGTATAGTGAAGTTTCAAGGCCAAATGAAGGTACTGGAGAGGTGAGCAGTCTAGACCCCATGTAAGCGAGGGAACATGCCAACCTTGCCAACCTTAGTAGTCATTTTTACAAAGGAATAGTATTGTTGGGTTAATGAGCTGGTTTCAAACTCTCCCTTAATGCAAAAGCGTGTACAATTCCCCTAAAAATGCAACTTAGGTTATTTCCAAGTTGTTGTGTATAGCCCAAACAAGTATTAAGACGTGATAAAAAAATAGACATAGTTTGGTTTGAAATACAAGGCAAAACCACTTTTTTTTATATGATAAATTTATGGTTTGTTTGATGTTAAGTATTTTAATAGAAATCTGAGATTAAAAATGCAGGTGTTATTTTAATGTGAAATATTAAGAAATGTCTTTAGCTACCTTAAGAGTATAAACTTTAAATATATAAAATATAAGAACATAAAAATCACACAAATTAATATAGAATTAATAAATTTTAGGACACAACAGTACAAATGCTCTTACATAATGTATTGTAGCATGAAACAAAATTTTCAAAATAGGATTTCAGTAAACTAGCCCTTAAAGTGTTCCCAAAAAACAAAAAAAAATTTTGTTAGTCAAATTATTATTATTATTAGCACCGCGTCTTAATACTCGTTTGGGTTATACGCACTTACACTTATGTGTAATGGTAGGGTGAGTGTGAGATGACATGGAACACCTACAGTTTAACGTGGGATCCGAGCCACGGTGGAAGCCTGGCATTCCACACATTCACAATTTGTGATTAATACACGTCTTGTCAGAGCCTGTTAATCAAAATAAATGCTATTCAGATATGAATATTAAATAAAATAGTTTAAACAGCTTTTAAAAATATTACAAACTCTTTCAAAAATCAGTAATTTGCCAACTATGCTCAAATATTTATATTTGTTAGATACATAGAGAGACAGACAGGGGAACAAAGAGCATTACTTTTATCATCCAATTGGTCCATATCACTCCTGTGTGTTTACCACTTTCGCAGCTCAGAGGATACAACCATTTTGCTGGTGTGTTGTGCATACCAAAGGATGTGTCATCGAACAAATGGCATGATTGTGAAAAGCTGATGCAGCTTCACACCCTGTTCCCTGCTAGTTGCTCTCGATTTACCACCATTAACAGTCACTAGAAATTGTTGAATTTGTACTATTTAGATATAAAAAGTAAAGGTGTTCACGAGTCAGGACGTGGGCTCATTTTTAAAATCTCTAAAGACTAGTTCCTGGGAGTCTGAGTTCACTTTCTGGAACACTTCCCTCCATGATCCCTTAGTTTCTGACTGTGACTTTTACTCTTCTAGGATTATCAAAGAGCTGGTCTATTTGAAACTAGGGCTATGAATAGCTCTGAATCTACCTAACCAACCTCCATTAACCAGAAACCAAAACAAATTTTAAAATGTACAAACAAAGCATACACTTCTGCAGCACTCTCTTTCACGTCACCTATGTTGTACTCAACTGTGGTGGCTTTGTCTGCTGGATGGCGGAAAGTTTTCAATTATGAACACCCATATATCACGCCATTGATGATGAGGCCAGATTGAAATGGGCTTTAAATCATACATGGCGTTGTTTGTTGTGTGTAAGTCATCCATAAACACCAATGGTTATTTCTAAGCACACTGCTATGCCGGACATAGTCTATGGTGAAAAGTTGTATTGTTTGAAAGTGGCCTTTTTCTTCGTCAGCCAGTTTGTTGTTAATCAGTTTGCCTGCACTCATGACAGTGTATAAACAACAACCAGAAGGTCTTCTTTGTTACTTCTAAATTATTCTTTAATATTATGTCTAATTTCTTAAGCACAATTCAAGTATATTCATGATGGACAGCCAATTTCCCTAGCTTGAGTCTTGGGTTTGAAGGGAAACAAGGCCTATTATGTGTGCCTAAAACCCACATAATATTATATGAATAAATAATATTTTTCTTAATAGTCCTATTTATGACTCGATTAAAATAATTATTTACTCTTATCAACAAGAGCAATTCTTTTAATAAAAAAATTGGTCTTTTATATAAGCATGCATCGTACTACCTGTTTGGGCTATACGCAGATGTACTAATTATGCTAATGTGATAGGGATGAGGAAGATTGAATTTTAGTGGAGGTGTGCCCTCTTATGTGGAGGGAGAAGAAAAAACCACCCTCAGTACACCAGACAGGGATTCTAACCCGATCTCCTTGTCATTGGCGGTTCAGTTCAACTCTAGAGTGATGCTTGGCTTAGACCATGCGGCCACCAAAGCGAGTAAAAAAAATCAATCAATTATTTATTAAGTGTTCTAAGTAGAAGGATCTCTGACCGAGGCAATCATTTCCTCACCTTCTAATCCTTGCTGAGGTTTATGGAACTATGTGTTTTTCTTATGAAAAACAAAAAGATAAACAAAGAAAAACTCTGTGGAGGGGGAACCTTGCGATAGTGTTGCCCCTGGATAAAAACCACTAAGTCCAATTAATTGGCTAACTACATCAATTTTAAATTTTAGGCTTTTTTGTTGTTGTGGAAATGGTAAAAATATACTTTATTTTTAAAATTGCAATAATTCTTTAAAAAAAATAACAAATTTTATGATTTAATTCGTTTGGGTCATTTTTATATAAGTCAACATTTAGTGTAAAGTCTATTACAGTAGTCTCTTGGAAACTCAACCTAATGTGGACTGAGATGGTGTTGAGTTATTTAAATGTCGAGTTTCACAAATGAACTTGCATAGGATGTATATTTACTATGTTATGTTTTCTAAACAAGGATGAATCACAGTACAGTATTGAATATTATAGGTACAGTTGTACTGTACTGTACTGTAGTAGTGTACAGTACAGAAAAGAAAATTATCGCTAGTAAATTAGTATGAAAGGTAGTTAATGAAATATTCCTTTCTTTAGATTAATCAGTATTTTCTATTTGGAAAATTTATCTCTCATCAACTATTAAGGTGTGAATATTAAAATATATTTTTGTTTATAAATAATTCATGTATCTTACATTTAATGCAGATTAGACATGTAATGAAAACAAAATTAATTTAAAATGTTAAAAGGCTTGAAACAGATTTTTTTTAAAAATTACAATTAAATAAGCCTGTGCGAAACCATGATTTTCAATTTCAAATCAAATCCATATCTTGGCTAGCTTGTTCGAATCAAATCAAAATCTTGGCTAACTTACTCAAATCAAATCCGAATCTCATGCTAAATTAATTTTACTGAATCGAATCCTAGTTGAATCCCATACTTAAGAAAGCAATTGGATCAAATACTTTATTTTAAAATAGGTTCAGATCTGAATAGATTGATTCATTTTAGGATTTTTGTGATAATGTTTCAAATTGAATGTGTGTTAAATATTTTCTTATGTTCTAAGTTGTATGTACTAAGTTTCTAAATACAATTCAATAATAAAATATTTCAAAAAATGTTGATAAACATTTTATATTTATTAAAAAAAGGGTGACCTGGTGGTCTAGGGGTAAGGTGTCAGTCAGACTTCTGTGCTGGGGTCTGGGGTTCAATCCTCGGTCCTGGCACAGATTTATCTGATACCAAACCCTTCCTTCACCTCTGACAAGACATCTTGTGAATGTGGGGAATACCAGGCCTCCACCGTGGTTCGGATTTCACGTTAAACTGTAGGTCCTCCATTTCATCTCACAATCACACTACCATTACACATTAGCGTAAGTGCGTATAACCCGAACAGGTAGTAAGAGGCGGTGATAATAATAACATAACCAATATACACACACAATGACATCAATTTTTTAATTTAGAAAATACTGTATTCAAAGAAAAAATATTTTTTTGAAAACATATAGAAGATGTGGCAAAATATCCAATACAATAATAAGGTGTGACATTGGTAAATAATAGTTTGTAAATGCATTGAGAAACATAAGTTTGATTTAAGACTTTGTAGGTGCATTACCTTAAGGGAAAAATTCAAAACTGGATTAAAATATTATATTTAAATACAGTAATTATAACTCCTTAAGGTTGCCTATTTCTTGCTTTTGAGATGATTAAGTGAATGCATGGGAAACCATAGAAAGAAACTGGATTGAATCAAGTGAAATATTGAAAGAATGTAGGAGTGTGTTAGATTATTTCCTAAATAGGATCAAAATAGGTGTCTATTTTGGTCAAGATAGTGAACCAGACATTTCACATATCTTTTTAGTGGTTCGGATTTCACGTTAAACTGTAGGTCCTCCATTTCATCTCACAATCACACTACCATTACACATTAGCGTAAGTGCGTATAACCCGAACAGGTAGTAAGAGGCGGTGATAATAATAACATAACCAATATACACACACAATGACATCAATTTTTTAATTTAGAAAATACTGTATTCAAAGAAAAAATATTTTTTTGAAAACATATAGAAGATGTGGCAAAATATCCAATACAATAATAAGGTGTGACATTGGTAAATAATAGTTTGTAAATGCATTGAGAAACATAAGTTTGATTTAAGACTTTGTAGGTGCATTACCTTAAGGGAAAAATTCAAAACTGGATTAAAATATTATATTTAAATACAGTAATTATAACTCCTTAAGGTTGCCTATTTCTTGCTTTTGAGATGATTAAGTGAATGCATGGGAAACCATAGAAAGAAACTGGATTGAATCAAGTGAAATATTGAAAGAATGTAGGAGTGTGTTAGATTATTTCCTAAATAGGATCAAAATAGGTGTCTATTTTGGTCAAGATAGTGAACCAGACATTTCACATATCTTTTTATTAGTTTTGAGAATTTAAATTATTATTTATTGTATATAGTTGTGCCTCGACCTGATGTAATTAATTAAAGTCGATGGCCAGAGTATATGTTAAAGGATATTTTGTTTACTCAAGTACTCAAGAGAAATATATCAATTTAGTGAAAATTTACAGCTCTTACAACTTTGAATATTAAACCAAGATGACATGTTTTCAATCACCATGCACATCAACAAAAAGTTTGTTGTATCAGTCTAAATATTTCACAAGTGTATCAGATAAAAAAGCAGGCCTTTCAGTCCAGCAGCTAATTTTTTACAAAACAGACATAGTCAAAATCAACAACCATTGCATATTTTCAAATGTGTTACGTTCTCACTAAAAATAAATATCATTCGGTGATAGAATGATTTTTAAAAATGTATTTTTGGAGGCTGCCTATTCTTTGTTTTATGGCTTTGAAAATATGGTAGAAAGAGTTATTTCCATCAATAAGATACAGTTATCAAGAATCACTAGTGAAATGGAGAGTGGATGAAATTAGTTCATATTTAAAAGAGTATTTAATGAAAGATCTTGAAGAATTTAAAAATTTTCTTCACAAGTAGATGAATCCGCTTATGTGGTTGATATGTTTCAGATAATCATATCTATTCAAATGCTTTTCAAGGACTTCCCAAAGTAGAGGCTACTAACAGTTATTCATCTGAAAGGAGCAAATCAAAGGGAGGAAATATTTTCCAGCTTTAAAAAATTTATGAATAGTATTAATTTCCTATTTTTAAGCTTGGATCAATGACCTCTGATGGAGCCCCAGCAATGACTGTCTCATGACGGTTTTATTGCGGTTTTTTGAAATGACAGCTTTTCCAAATTTCTGTCATACCATTACATCATACATCAATAGGAATTGTGTGCTAAAATCTTAAACATTAGGTAAATATTATGGAAAATGTATCCAAAATTGCAAACTCAATATGGCTCTCATAATTAAAAGAAGAACACAGTTCACAATTTACATTCCTGCCACTGGATAAAGTGGTAATGACTGCTTTTAAGAAAATTGATTGTTAATGCACAATCCACCTACCTAGGTTTCATTCTATCCGAACTCATCATGGAGGAGTGTGAAACACACAACGTAACTTATATTACTAAAAGAGGAAACCAAAATACATATTACAAACTATCTCAAAAAGTTGAGAGAGGATTTCCTTAAATAGATATATTTGCATTCTATGTCTCTTTCCTGTGTATGTTCTGTTATGTTATTTGCATGAAACCTAGGTCGAGGGATTGGGCAGTAATGATCGATTTTCTTCAACAGGCAGCCATTACCTCTTGTCTAGTAGTAGCAATGTAAAGTGTGAACTGTGTTATTTTTGTTGTAAAAGCCATAGTGTGTTTGTTCTCTTTTATATGTTTTATACACACCTTCGCTGTACCTACTTATAAATATATATTACAAACTCAATTTCAGCAAGACCTTTGAAGAGGTAATTTTTTAAGATATAATTAGAAGAGAGTGATGATGAGGGACATAAACTACTTATGCACACCTATGTTAGCTGGTTGAACAGGGGCAAATTTCTTTGACGATTCAAAGACCTGATAAGCAAGATCAAGGTATATCTTGTTTCTAAAGATTGTTATCCATTGCTGCGGCTTTGGAGGTAACTGATTGATGTCACGACAACGACGATGTTGTGTTCAGAGATGTGTGAGTAGGGGTAGGAAAAAGGTCGGCGGGATTGTTCCAGCAACATTAGTCGCGGTGGAACAGAAGGATGTCCCGACAAAATGAGTCACGGTGGAACATGAGGAACTCCCGAGGTGGGTAGCGGTAGGGTGCTGGTCTCGGCAGTGTGAGTTGTGGTGGGAGGTAGGGTGATTGTCTTGGCAACGTGAGTCATGGTGGAACGGAAGGATGTCCCAGCAATGCGAGTCACAATTTAATATCTCTTTCAAACAGGTAATGCACCCGGGTTGGGTAGCCACTCTCCCACTAGCCTATGACCTAGGAGCCAACATATTAAGTACCCTCGTCACAGATGGCTTAGAGAACATGGACTGTGGAGCGGTCCAGGCAGTAGAGAGGGTGATTGGCGCGGCCTGTGCAAATGGGGAGGAACGATACAAGGGCCGACTGAACAGTGAGGCAAAACAAAGTAACAAATACAAGCAATAGGAGGAGTATATGCGACTATTAGATTTAGATTTTATTTTTAATCAGAAATTCCGTCCAAACGTAGATATTTAAATGTTAAACAACAAGGCAAGAATACTTTAATTTTCAAATGATAAGTTCCATTATGTTTTTAAACAGAAGCTAACGCTCTTCATCTTTAAATTTGATAGTAAGAACTTTGCTTATTTTATATTTTACAGCACAGTTAAATACAGCTCTTCTACAAATTACAGCACAGTTAAATACATCTCTTCTACAAATTACAACCCAAATACATACAAGGATTAGATATAAAATATTAATGCTGATTTTGAGACACATTTCTAAGATTTAAAAGATCTTGATAGTGTGATTTTATTTACAAGTTTCCCATTTGCTACAGACATATGAAAAAAAACCTTTATCTCTATTTAAAATGGATATTAAAACACTGGGGGAAAACATTCAACCACAAAAGAATTTCCTCATTAAATTAATAGCTTCTGAGAAACATTTTTGAAAATTTGTGTCAGCAGAAAAGTATCCAAATTTGCAAAAATGTACTGAAAATTTTCAGGCATGTTTTGGGTCAACTTATTGGGGTGAAGCAGCATTTTCATAAATAAAAGTCACAATTCTTGAACAGATAACCATTTGAAGTCACATTTAGGAAATTATCTTATGTACGCCCCAAGCTACAATAAAATTGATGAGATGTGATGCAATGCAATGCAGAACATCAAATGTGGCAGGAAGTTCTTGATTTATTAAACTAGGTAAACAATATGGATGAATATTATAATCTGATCAATAGTTATCTAATTGTTTTATCAAAATATTCTGTTATGCTACCATCTCAAGTGATTTTAGCGCAAGAAACGCTGTATTGTTTTTGTAACAATTTATATATACTAAAAGTAGATTGCAGCTAGGTTTTCATTTGATAAGTAGATCTTATGAAATAAATAGTGGGTAGGCCCACTACTGTTCTATAGTGATTATATATTAATTTCATGCAAAGCTGGATTTATCAAACTTTGTTAAACTAATACAGGATTGTATTTATATCTGGTATGGCCTATGGGCGGTTTTATTAATATTTATAAATAATAAAAGTATGATTTAAAATAAATTTGTTTTGAGGTTGGCTTTGCTTGTAAACTTTCTTTCAATGCTATTTTGTCTATGTATGACACTGAAGCGAAGGCAGATATTTTGCTAGCAGCTAACTCTGATAGTAAAAAGTATTAAGGTTGAAACTTAGCAGTTTTTAAATAAAAATACATGTTTTGGTTTAGTTTTAGTTAAAAATGTAAAATAAATAACATTTCTATACTTTTATTGACATTTCTGAGACAGTATATGTACAGACTCTCCAAGCCAGGAACGAGAAAACCTTTTCCTGCACACCCCTATAATATTATTTTACTCCTATTTATTCCTGTAAGTCTTTCCTGCTGCTATTTCCATATACAGTAGAGCGTCGTTAATCCGGATCGATCGGGACCGGGACCCATCCGGATTACTGAATTGTCCGGATTTTCAAATGTGCTTTCAATAACTGTATACGTGTGGTTTTTCTTTTCTGTGAACCTTCTTCAGAATCTAGTTTTGAAGCAAAACGTTGCAAACTTTCTTTTTTTGCTTTAATGTCACTAATGGTTTAAGTTCCCACACCATATATTTTAGCGAGAGATGCACCACTTTCCCCTTTAGACAGTCTTTGTAGAATTTCTAATTTATCCTCTTTATTTGATAATGATGACATAATTAACAAAGTAAAAATATGTACCGTTTTAACTCGCACACTAAAACGTCACAAGGCAACTATATCACAGCTGGACACCTTCCACTACCTCCCCTACCTGCTCTCACCACCGATCCGGATTTTTGACGTCCGGATTTCCGACGCTCTACTGTATACAAATTGTGAATCACACATTTTTGTTTTTTACAATATGAAATATAATTTATTTACTTAAAGTATTATTTATGAAGATTCAATTATGATAAATGTTTGGTATTTTGACATTCAATATACTCTAAATAAACACGAGACAATTTGTTAGGTCGCACTGTTATATTAAAACTAAATATATTCAGTCATATGAATAAGAAAGGTATTTATTATCACAGCTGTAAAATTGTTCTAGTTGTAAGAGTGGTAACTTATTTTTACAAACTAAGAAAGATTTAGATTTATAGCAACATACTACTACAGATTATATGAAAAGTAATGTTATGAAGCAAGGATTGTTTGGAAGTTAAACTTGTGAATGTGGGGAATGCCAGGCCTCCACCATGGTTCGGATTCCACGTTAAACTGTAGGTCCTTTATTTCATCTCACAATCACCACTACCATAATACATTAGCATAAGTGCGTATAACCCGAACGGGTAGTAAGACGTGGTTCTAATAATATTAATAATGTTTGGAAGTTAGGTAGCATTTGTATAAATATATAAAACTACATACAATTTATTTTGTGTCATTAACTCACTATAATTATAATATTATCATCTAAGGTTGTTAAGAATGAGGGCTGGGTTGAATCATCGTTAAAAGTAAGTGAGGCAGCCAGCACACACTTACCTGGGTAATACTGGAGCAAAAATTGTTGAGACAGTAGGTTAACAGAAACACCAGCTTTCGCCAGCTACAGGTAATTTCCTCGGAAGACAAATGTTACCTTATCTTCTAATGACAATAACCTTCAGCTAAGTCCATGAAAATCCAATATGGAATTAAAATCTTTGATTCTGATTTGATTTGAGATAGTAAACAAAGTGAGCTATGGGAAATATATGAATCAAACTTTTTATAGCCAAAATGTTTCAAACCAAGACTGAATTGAATATTTTATAGTAAAATCTTTTTTTAAAATCTGATCAAAATTGGGTCTAGGTTAAACTATATTAGCTTTTTACTAAGAGCACTAACAAATATTTAGGACATAAAAACACAGCCGTATAATTTAAGTTAATTGAATTGACCCTATGACAAAAGTTCTTGATGTCACAAAAATCTACAAAATATATTAACTGAAGTTTATTAGGTCAATAAAATGAGTAGCCCTATTAAAATAAAATGCACACAGCTGTTAGACTTACCTAAGGTGTTAAGAAATTATTTATAAAATTTTAATAACACTAATTGATTAAATTTTTTGGATGCTAGTTATTGTAGCAATTTGAAATTATTCAAAAGTTTCACTTTTAGACTAAAATTTGGAATTCAATGTCCTTTAGATCCAAATCTGGAATCTATTTGGATTTATAATTAAAAATATTAAGATGTACATTTTCAACTATGATACAAATTTTAGTTATATTTGAATTCAAAGTTGTGAAGCATTGCACAGGCTTACCTCCCACAAATTAATCTTCAATCTCTTCTTGTCTCATGTGAAAGTCATTACCAGCAGTTGCTGATGAGAGCTAGTGTTTGTATTTTGTAGGCTTTCATGGCCATTGTTTGGTATGAAACTTTTCCTGGGCTTGAGCTGTATTGATAGAATTGCTAAAGACATTTCAATTGTATTGACGGGGTTGGGGTTGATTGGGGCTATACATTATCAATATTATTACAGATTTGGGATGACATATTCCACCAAATAAAAATAAATATCTGATGAAGTTTTTAGTGTTGTGATAAAAAAATAGTGAAAAATTAGGAATGCATAGTTTGGCTATATAAAAGAAAGCATTATTAGTAATGTCCAGATTTTGATGACCAAAAAATGTTCATAAAATGACCTAAAAATTACTTAAAATTTACAATAAATTATCTAAAAGTATAAACAAAAACTCTTAATAAAGGCTTATGACTAAATCAAACACTCACTTAAAAATATATAATATTATTATATTTGTAAGAAGGTATAGGAAAGGTGGATAGAAACATATAAAAGGGGGACGAACACACTATTGCCTTTGTGTTCGTCCCCCTTTTATATATTTCTATCCACCTTTCCTATACCTTCTTACAAATATAATACAATTACCTCATAAAGGGATTCGACCCATCTCTACTAAAAAGTGAAACAAACCGATAAAATATTACCTAAAAAAAAAGACCAAAACCCCTTGACTTACCATCTAACCTAGCTATGTTTTACACCAGTATTACCATTTAAATTCATGTCAAAATACTTAAGCACAAGTTTATTTAAACTGATATAAGTTCTATAATATATGTGCAATTTCAATGCCCTAAACATCAGATTTATGTCATTCTAAATTATCATTTTTTCCCCTCCCTCCCATTTTACTGCTTTTCCCCTCCCGTTTCTCAGCAATCTTCCTCCACTATCACCCCTTTCTCCAAGCACTTCCCTTCAGCCTTTATTCATCTCTCTTTTACTCCTTTATCACTTTATTTTATTTATTTCCATATCATCTCACTTAAATTATTTCCCCCATATCCTTCAGTTTATATCACTCCCCCCTTCTTTTTCACCAGTATTTACATTTGTGTGATTGTCTGAATCACTATTGTCAAAGGAACTGTCACTTTCAGAAGACCTATGTTATTATTGATTACATCCTTCCCCTCTGACAAGACATCTTGTGAATGTGAGGAATGCCAGGCCTCCACTGTGGTTTGGATTCCACGTTAAACTGTAGGTCCTTCATTTCATCTCACAATCACCCTACCATTACACATTAGCGTAAGTGCGTACAACCCGAACAGGTAGTAAGACGCTAATAATAATAATAATAATATTGATTACACCTTCAGTTAGCTCTACACTTTCACTATCATAATCATAAAAAAAATCTACATCCTCATTATCACTAGTATCTACTAAATCATTTTCATTGTCCGAATTGCAAAGTATCTCTGTCATTTCTTCGTCAGTTAACCAATTTTTAGGCCGAGAAACTTTCTGTTTACTAGTTGACGCCATTTCATAGCTTGACTTACTAATAATTGAGTAAAACCTCTCCATTAATAAAAAAAGTGAAAGTTTTGGTTGAAATATAATGAATAAAACTGTAAGTTCTATTCATACCGCTACTGTCGTCTATGGAAGTTCTACCTGCTATTCATGGGGGGGAAAAGTTAGAAAAATAAGAAATAAAACTGCCAAGTTCTATTCATATAGCTCCTGCCATCTATGGAGTACAAGTAAAAACACAATTGCAAGCCCTGCTCGTCAAGTCAACGGGTTAAAATACATATTTCTACAACCAGGGGATCATGAAATTAATTAATATATTAATGTAGCCTACATATGAGTATTTTCAGTAATGAAGCAAAAAAAAAAAGTCTTCAAAATCTGAGCCCTGATTATTAGTTACTACTGTTAGTACTCTGGTGGAACTTTCCCTTTTGAAGCGTTATGTCGTTTTTTGTTATATTTAGCATATAAGTTTTTATACTAAAAGTAAATCATAAATAGTAACATCACAACACAGTGCAAAGATTGTGTCCTGCACCTAGCAATTCATCAACACAGCTCCATCCCAGGTAATACCATCTGTGAACAAATATTGAGTGTTTTCGAGAGATGAAACCACCCGGGGAGAATTAAGGCTTATACAAACTTATATTATATTGTATGGTTTTTTAAACTAGGCTTTAAGACATAACATTGATATATTTTAAACATTTCCCTAAAATCAATGGGTATCTAGTTTTTTTTATTGTATTAGAAAACACCTTTGGTTGAATTCCATTCTCCTCAAAACACACACTAGATTAGAGTATTTAAAAATATTGTTTCTTTATTTTTTAATTTAAAGTTGTGTCACTCGATCACGATTCTTATTTTTCACATACATTACAAAAAAAACTTGTTGAGAACAGTGCAAATGTTTACCACTTAGAATAATTAATTTATTAACGTTGAGTAGAGTGTTTTGTAAATGTAACATAGCGCACAAACTGGTATGAAAAGACAAGCAAGGTTATATTAACACTATCTGGAAGGCCCCAGAAGTCCATGGAAGATGGTAGGTAGTCCCACATGGGGGCAAGGGTGCAGTAGAAGCTCCCCGCCAATCACAGTGATGGGGTTAACGCCATGATAGGCCACCATCTCACCTGTGAACAATAATAACAGACATTTTATGTTTGATTGGGGTGTCCTTTTTGAAATAGCAAATACAAAATGAGGTAGTACTTTCTCAATAAAGAGTGCCTATACACTTGTAGGCAAGTGACAAGTGATTTGAAGGTCGTTAATGTGAAGAAGGTTGGCATTTGAATCTAAAGCAGGTGCAATTGGGGGGGTGGGGGGTGGGGGTGGGGAATTTTTGCACATTAGATTTATCACTGTATTATTTGATTCACTTTAAAAATAATGTGAATACATTTCCCTCAAAATACTTTCCCCATTTATAATCATTAGATTAAGATATTAAATAACCCCAAAAAATAATAAATAAACATTACAAAATCTCAATAGAGACAACCATGATTTACGTTATTACTGCCTGTCGGGACTATCTGCATATTTAAACTAATATAATAAGATTGAGGAATATGAATTTTGGCACATTTCCTCTAAATTCTATGTAGGGGGAAAGTGTGATTATTAATTCTGCTCACTTTGACCAGCCTTGTTATTTATTTTGTCATGAGGACAAAACTAGAGAACCGCAATACCTTGGGTAGTCCTCTATACACAACATTCAACACAGCACACTGATTAGTTGAAAGTTTCTGGTACATACTAAACTGTTTTACTGACCTAATGTATCGTGGGTAATATGGTTGGCTCCCAGGAACTGGTAATGGCCATTAGAAGCATCCACCAAGTAATGTTTGCACCTGTCTGTGTCACGGTAGCTGATGGCGTAGCCCCAAATCCTTTCAGAGACTCGAACCAGGAAGCTACCTATGGAATAGTCACTCAATAGTGACTCTGCTTCTTGCCTTGTTATCAAGCCTGTGAGGGGAAAAAAAGAAAATATATTTTAACAAGTAGTGAATGATATTATATTTTATTTGGGATACAAGATTCATTTAAATATAAAACACAAGAAAAAACGAGGGAACCAATGTACCAGGGCACCAATGTTCTATCATTGAACTAACCAAGATTTGCCCTGTGTTCAAGGTCATTCATTACTCAAAGTCTAAGGAAATTTCTTTGAGGAACATGTGAGATTGTCTGTTGCTTGGAGCTATGAGAATATCTGATACCTGTGACTTAAGAGTCTGCATTTATGCTGCCACTTCAATTCTACATCCCAAAGTCCAGCACTGCCATCAGTGCTCAGGTCACTTTACATGTTGCCCCACTAGTCCCTTCTCTATTTCACCCTTAGTTTGCCTTCTTTCCACATGCAATGTTAAAGAAGCTGCGTAGTATGGGGTAGGATTTGGGAAAGTAGCTTTGAATAAATGCACCAACATTCACATGGAAAGGGGAAGGGAAAATCGCATGGATAAATAAAATTAGGACAAAAGCCCTGGTGCTCTAGCCCAAGATTCAAACCTTGACTTATGTGTTAAAAAAATAATAGAATATATAATGAGTAGGGGTGTGCGAGTATTCAAAATTTCAAATATTTTCGAATAATTAACAGCTGAATATTCGATTCGAAACTCCGAATAGACCCTCTGAATAGCAAGAGTGAGTAGTTGGGTCATAAATCTATTAAAAGTCTCATCCAGACCAGTATGTTTACTACGCGCGAGACAAGCAGGTAGCCAGATAATCTGGTGGCTCAGTGTTAAAAATACTCTTGTCTTTTTTTCAATATGAGGCCTCCCCTATCGGGAAATACCGATATTAGCAGAAAGCAAGAGGACATACATTAAGTTGGCCCACCACTGTATCCAAATAAATTGAAATTCATACAGTCCTTTGTGCTACATTTTTTCTCATATATCTCTAAAGCTCAGCGTTTTTGGTATTAAATTACTCAAATTAGAAAAATTTTAATGTGGCAGGCCAACTTGAAGACAGCCTTTCTTAATTTTGACCATACCATTTCTTTATGCTCTGCTCGTGGTATGGGCCCAAAGTTTAGCCTTTGTGCCATAAAATTACACCCGTGGTAGCTATTTTAATGTGGCGGGCCAGATTGATGTTACAAGTTTGCCCGCCACATTTTCGAAATAAAAATTTGTTTATGACATTTGTGCTCATATATGCCCAAAATTCAGCTTTGGCGCCATTAAATTACAATTGTTACAACAATTTTAATTCTGCTGTACACTGTTGCGGGGCAGAGTGATGCAGGGTGGATTGCTTGGTACCATTTACTGAGGAGAAGATAGCTTGTGCGTCCATTGGGGCAAAGCGAGAAGGCTAATAATACTGCACAACTGGAGCACAATCAAATGTATATATTTGAACTTGTTTGTAGAATGAGGTGATCAATAAGCCAAGAATAACATTTATTAAGAAAATGTAATTGTATCTAAGGCTGGGGCTGATGTATTTCGTCGTCACTCTATAAACAATATTATATTGTACTAATAGACGTTTTTAATTTTAAAAATAACTTTTAAATTAATTTCTCTTGAATTAAATGTTAAATTTAGTTTATATGCTTAAGCGTGTGCCTTTATTGCGCTTTTAGGAATTCACTTTATTCCACAACAATGGCAAAGTGGTCTTGCCTAGATAACATTTAAGGGGGTCAAGAACTAGTTTATCATTCATTACTGTTGTATTATTTTATTAAATTTATTGTTGTATAATATGGAAGTGGGAGCGGTATGAGCGAGAAGTCCCTGTGATGGATGGAATGAAGGTGTTGCTTGTAGGGTCAGTTAATACTAGTAATAACATTCAATACACTGTGATGAATGAAGTGAAGGTGTCTTGTAGGGTCAGTTGGTGGGCTTGACAGACTGATGTGCAATATTACCTTCTGGCTCAGTGAGGAAAGCAACATGAACCTACCACAATCCTAATTTACCTAGTAAGCATTTCCAGTGTTACCTAGGCTTTCAACTGACAGTGGAATTGTTTAGGATCCAACCAAACTTTGGGTTATGTACTAATCACCACACAAACAAAAGTAGTCCTTACAAATTAGAAAATTAGAACTACACTATGAAATAATAGAAACGATGAAAGAATCAAAATATGACCGTGTTTATTAATAACCCCATTATTTTACCCTTCCTAATAATAATGCTTTAATACAAAAAAAAATCTCTACACTGACCAGTTAAACAGTCTCTTTTCAATTTTTAAATTTAAATTTCTTTCGAAAACTTATCATAAATAATAAAAAAAAAAGATTTAGGTGAAACCCATTGTTTAAAAAACTTGATCAAAAGTTACTCTCAATTTCCTGAAATTTTGTTTTAAATTCAGTCTTTTTTTATTAATACCAGTTAAAATAACAATGTTTTGAAGTAATTTTTTTGCATTTTGTATACTTAAATATAAAACCATATTTTTAATAGGAATTTACTAGGTTTTTTTATTATTTTTATTATTTTCATCAAAAATTTAAGAAAAATCTATTTTATTTGTACTATTCGATAAATAATCCTATTCACACACCCCTAATAATGAGATTGATGCCAGGGGCGAACCCATGGATGGATTGATGTGGGGGCCATTGCTGTCTCCCTCTTGCATAAAAAATAATCAAAAATATTAACCAATTCCTCAATGTTATAAAGAATGACTGACTAACACCTCTTTCACTCTATCTCCTACATGACCTAATCAAAAAGCAAGTGGCTAAAAACCAAAACTTTCCAGTAAATTTAGCATGATAACGAATTATTTGTATTAAAATACATATTTTTTTCTGTTAGCACAAAAACATTTTAAACCCATGTACATATTCTTACTTTTAATGTAACAGTAACTTTTTGTTATAAGTTTTTGATTTAAAATTACAAATTCATTAATAAAAGATTTTTTTAAGTCCACTTTTTACTACTATGGTTATTTATTAAAAATCTTTTTTATAGACTAGAATTATTATTATTAAAAATCTTTATTAGTTAAGTTATTAAATTTATACTTGAAAGAGTCTTATGAAAACCAATTGCTTTTCCCCTCTCCACCCATTGACAACAGGCCCTGGATCCACCCTTGCTTGATGCCTTGGAGCAATGAACATTGTTTTGGATATTAATAATATATTACTTCACAAAGAATAATGATAGTTGTACTGACCATGAAACCACGGTACAACAGTGTTGGTGCTCTGGTCCATTCCAGCCCGTCGGGACACTTCACTAGACCGGAACCATTCCACCACTGCCTCTTTACTCGGGGGCTTCGCCATTGAACTATCAGAGAACGTGGCATTTAGACTGCTACAGCTACTCGAGCTGAAACAAACCAATAGTTGAAAATGTCATATCTTGCCATGGTCAAGAGCACTACAGTGCTAATTTTTTAATGTTCTAAGTGTCTCTGGTTTATATCTTGAAGTATTTTTATATAAGTATTTATTGGCAACTCATTTTACTTTTTCTCCCTTTCTAAAAACCATTTTAAAAGAATTTAATACAAAGTGAAGTTATTAACACCAGAGTGTGAATTTACAGTTAACTTAAAATCACCTGAGCCCCTTTAGGTTTTAAGCTTGAGTCTCTGAAATGTGGTTGTAGACTAAAGTAATTGCAGCTTTTTTCCACTCTACACTTTCCTCAAGGTGTTTAGTAGTTTATATTCCGACCAGAGATGCAGTGGGGTAAATGCATTACAATCAGGATATCCTCGCACCACTGACCTGGGAGTACCAAAATTGGAGGGTGGGGAAAGAGGTCAAGAAAATCAGTAAATTGAAGTGGCAAAGTTACAAAACTAAAACTATCTTTGCAATATGGTTTGGTGATGTTGCCTTGTTGTATGAAAAGTATTATAAAGCCTACTTGAGACTAATATTATCCTGAAGGACCCTTGGCGTGTTAGTTTCTGTGTCCATGTCTAGGACAGAAGTGCGCCGATGTTCTTCTCGGGCACGGCGGGCGATTTCTCTAATTTGAATCTCGGCTTCCTTCGCCTTGCGCTCTGTCACAAACACAAATGAATTAAAAAAACATAAATTAAGGATGAATCAATTAACTTTTTTAACAAAAATGCTCAAACTAATTTAACACATAAATATGGATATTGTATCAAACTTACCTTTTTCTTTAATACTCTAAAATTGGCATAATATAGTTAATGAATGTTTCTTTATATAATAATTTTGACCCAAACTGATAACAATAATGAGGAGGCTTGTGTTATAATCTTGAATTGGGTGTAAAGAGGTGATTTTTAATAAATGGTTTTCCACTCTGCCTCTACAAAAATGCATGTACATTTAGTATACATTATACAAACTTAATTTATATTCCATTCACAGCAAAAAGCCAAGACTGGCAATAAGAAGTGGATCGTGTAAAAAAAAAGGTGACAACTTTGTGCATGATATTAAATCGGTCAGGATCCTCACAAGGGTTGACATTAAAGACGGGTTGAATCCATATTTTCTCAAATCTGAATCTTTAATCTGAATTTTAGAAATAGCTTGATAAACTTAAGTGTTTAACTTTCTCTTGTTAATATAATTAATTTCTTCACATTAAGTAGTAAATTAATGGTCAGGGGTTTTATTTTATCCTATAGTTATGCTCAGATAAGCCACTAGAAACTATCATCATAACCCTAAGAAAAAAATTCAAACTTAACATGTGAACAAAAATTAAATCTTGAATTGGATATATACTTAAGGATTCGAGAACTCCAAGGACCCATCCTTAATTTTAGTATCCACCTTGTTCTTTCCAGAGCTGCTCCTGCCGCCTCTCTGCCTCCTCTGCCTCCTTCTTGGCCTCCGCTTGTTTCCTTTGGAGCCTTTGGAATATCTCCGAAGTCCTTTCTTCCATCACTTTCTTCTCCCATAGCGCCACCTTCTGCGACACTTTGCTGGGCTGATTCAATCACAACAATATATCAATATTTATCTAAATTTACCTAAATATGAACAATGAGGGTCACTTAGTGTCAACATTAATATGTACTCTTCATTTACTTACCTTACATTGCATCACTATGATTTAACTTATTAAATGACCCAGGGGTAGGCTGTACCACCAGTTCACTGAGACATATTCCTGTAGGCAGCTTTGGTTTATGCTGACGCGACTACTTTAACCCAAAATAAAGCTATCCAATTCTAAATGGCTGTTTTCATTATATTTTAAACAAAAGTTCCCGTGATTAAGTCTGAGGGTGCCTGTTGCCCAGATCACCTACATCATGTGTGCATATATATGATGGTATTCAATACAAAATTGTCCCGTTTGTTGTTTCTTGGTGTTTTTATAAACAATTTCTGGAACCAAACGTTAAAGCATTTGTTTAGTGAATAAAGATTTCTATATTTGTAATCTACACAAGAAGCGAGTGTAGGATCATTTTAAAAACTTCAATATATCAAAAATAGACTTCCAGTTATTGTCTAAAAATTTAGAAGCATTTTTGCTCATGTCAGTAAAAAGGACAAACTGATAGTTTACAGTTGACTGACCTATAGTTTCAATGGACTTTATAAATGTATATTTGAAGTCTCGAGCCGGTTAAAACCAGCCAGTCCAGCCCTGACCAAACTTACATGTGTCACTCAATGCATGTGGTGGTTACTGAACCCTGGCTTAGCTTCTGGACTGTTCAAGCTCACAATAGTGGAACCCTGGCTTAGCTTCTGGGCCATTAAAGCTCACAACAGTGGAACCCTGGCTTAGTCTCTGGACCGTTCAAGCTCACAACAGTGGAACCCTGGCTTAGTCTCTGGACCGTTCAAGCTCACAACAGTGGAACCCTGGCTTAGTCTCTGGACCGTTAAAGCTCACAACAGTGGAACCCTGGCTTAGTCTCTGGACCATTCAAGCTCACAACAGTGGAACCCTGGCTTAGTCTCTGGACCGTTCAAGCTCACAACAGTGGAACCCTGGCTTAGTCTCTGGGCCATCCAAGTAACTTTCCTCACTGACATTTATGAAGCGTGATAGTATCCAAAGCTACCACTGGTAAGAGTTGAAAACGAAGGATAATATTTTTTAAACATGATCAACATTTCCATAAACTAGAGTGAATACAATCACTCTTTTGAATTTTGGGCTGTTTAAGTGCAATATTTTACAACATCCTTTTAAAGAGTTGGGTAAAAGGATATTTATTACTAGTCAAGAGAATGGTTATGTTGTGCGGCTATAGGCTTGACTGAGAAACTGAACACAATAAAACCATGTCCTCCAAGGCTGCATGTGCCAAGCATCACTTTGGGTCCAGAGTAGGGGATAGTTTAAAATCAATTTTCTTTCACTGGCTATTTATTAGAATCTATTTTAATTTATCTGTCAATATTTGTATATTCTTTGATTGGCAAACAACTACCACCCGTTAGTGTGTTTTGATTTGAGTGAATTATTTAAAGTAAAAAGTTGAATATAAGTTTGAAAATTTAGTAGTAGGTAAGTGATAAACTTTTTTGAATGTCACACCACCCAACTGTTCACAATGAATTGAATCCAGGCTTAGCACAGTGGTTAAAATCTGGCTCACCAACTTTGCGAATGGCACTGGTGGTACCAACCTTGTTTTGTGAAATCTCCTGCAGGATATCCCGCCTATCCCCCTCCAAGTAGTTGAGGTTGAAGAGTTTCTCCTTCACCTTGTTGTTGTTGTTGTTATTATAGGCGACAAACTGACTAGTGGCCATCTTGTCTCGTATCTCATCTACCGAGCAGTAGATCTCCATTGTGTCCTCCTCCTCACACTTTCCCTCCACGTGTTGGACTTCTGCGGCCTCCATTGCCTCAATCTGTTTTGCATTAAGGTCCAGAAGTTGGCTTAGCTCAGCCTCCATTGACCGCCTGAAAAAGAGATGGCTTAAATTAAGAACTTACGAGAGATTGGCTTGATCCTCAAGCTCTAAACCCTTTATACATTGTGGTATTTTATTCTATCTACAGGTGAGTTTTGGTGCATTTAAATTCAACTCGGAACTGTCAATGGACATTGCAGTAACACATATTATGTATAGCAAGCAAAACCACACATTGGTTGGTAGGTGGACTGACTATACGACAACCTCATCTAGTGTGGTTTGCTGGTAAGGGTAGAGGTTGATAAATTAACATTTGAATTCTGACAGGGTGTTTTTTCTAAATGGTTTCTCACTTTTCCTCCACACAAATGAGAGTAAATTCTTTCTAAAATACCATCTTCCTCATCCCACCTCATTAGTATAGTTAAATGTGGGAGGAGAAGGGGGAAAGGTGGGGGCGGGGGGAGAGAGAGGGAAAAGATTGTAGATGATAAGGCTGGTTATAAAAAGTACTAAAGGACCTTAATTTTAATAGTTTCCAAGCTATAAAAAAGTTAAATATTCTAATACTATCAAACTACTTTATACTTTCTATCACTAAGACTAGATCTAAACATTTTTAAAAAATGTCCTATTATTAGGTTGGGTCGAGGGTGTTAAATATGCTTGAAAACAGTGAGAAGAACAAAATTTTATAGTTACAAAAGGTACTAAAACTATTTAAATATATGCATATATAAAGTTATGTGATCTACAGCCATCACTTTAGATAGATAATATCAATCCCAACAAAATATAAATAGTAAAATATTACAAATGGTAACTGCAAACTTAAGTGTTTGTATTTTCTAAAATGCTCTCATACCATTTTCTTACAATGCATAATCAAATGTTTGCACTCACTAAGCCACTTGATTCATAATAGTTTCAAAGTATTGTGTGAGGATTCATTTGTTGATTTAATTTCAAATAATATAAAAGTTGTATAAAAAATTTGGGATCTGAGAAATAATAATAGTTACTATTATGTAATAACTAAAAAAATAATGTAGTTGGCGAAAAAGCTTTTCTTAATATTCTTAGCAAACATGTCATAAATAGCAAGAGTGAGTATTTGATGACGCGGTTGACTTTTAACATTTTCTTATCTTTCATGAGATCCACATCTGTTACTGTGGTATATCTGTTCATTCTAGCTTTTGCATTTTCCGACCAATGTTTTATCATTCTGAGAAGAGATGTGAATTTAAATCTTTTATCAAAATAGCAAAACATATTTGTAAGGCAGATTATTATGAGATTATTTTTATTAACTTATTTTTAACTGTAAAAAAAGGTCATAACACTTTGAACAAACTATACAAAACATTTAAATCAGGATCAGGCTTATAGCATGGTCAGCTTGATATAATAAGCTCTAGTAGTATTTCGGTAAAAAGAAACCTTTAGAAAATACACACTTTTTTTCATCAGCAATGACAATTTTACTATATTATTAGATTCATTTATATTTATTATTTATAAATATTGATCATTTCTATCAAAAGTAGGCCCTGTGGCTAAAATGAGCGAATGTATGAAAGTAGATCCAGTAACATAAGACAAGGTTATTCCTATGAACATTATCCCGTAGTTCAGCACTAGCAAGGTTTACACAAACCCAGTTTGAAACTCTGCCATGTTAAACAGTAGAGCTGTTTAACACTAATGGCTGTCCTACAAATGCTATACAAAGAGAGTAGGTATCTAACAATGATAAAAGTTACTAAGCTACTTTCATATTATATTTCTAGCTCCAATCATGTGATTTGCACCTGTCCCTTTTGACATGAACGAGGATATTTGGATTGTGTTTTGGGTTAATACATACATGATTATTTAAGGCAGACATGTAAAACTTGAGATCTGCGGATCTTTTGATGAACCAAAAAACAATGTGGCTCAAATCATCTTTATAAAAACTTTTTAAAAATACACCATCTGTAATGATGAAAATTGGAGATTGGGCATACATACCTATACATATATACCTAATCACACTGTTCTGTTATAAGGTGGGCAAGAAACTGTGCATATAGCTTAAAAAAATCTGTAATTAATACACCCTTTATAACTTTATACAAACTTCCCTATCTTTGCATCTTCCCTTCGCTTCAACAATATCCGTACACTGAGTCATGCATGCTCTTTTAATCTTAAAACTCATGTTTCTCTTTTTCACACATTTGTCTACAACAGTGGTTCTCAAACTTTTTTTAGATTGTACCCCTTGGTCATGACAAACCATCTATTGTACCCCCACAATAAATTTTCCCCAAATTAAAAATATCAGGTAATCAAACAAAGGAGAGAATTTTCCTCATTCATCTTAAAAATTCCCCAACACGTTTGGTTCTCTTGCAATGTTACCCATTTTCCCTTAAAGAGCTGCTCATGTACCCCCTGAAAGTCACTCACATACTCTAGTTTGAGAACCACTGGTACAACATTTGGCCAAGTCTTACATGGCCTGCCTCTTCTTTTTGATCCACACACTATGCCATCATATATTTGCTTTGTCACTCGATCCACACTCGTCCTCAACATGCCCAAACCAACGTTAGATGCCTCTTTCCTATTGAACTCCTGGATTCCCTTTCAAACCACACTCCTTCCGTCCCCATTCATTACCTACGTTGTCCATACAAGTTTTCACAGATAAATTTATTAGATATCTCATTCCAACTGCATTCACCTTGCTCTTGTGTTTCTCCTGACAAATCCACACTTCACATGTGGATGAGAGAAATTATTTGCAGAAATCTAGAAAGTGAGGTTAGGGTGCCAAATTTTTACTCTTAATTTGCCAGAGATTTATCCTAGAATGTGAGCAATGCTTTGAATCACATGAGTGTGTGAACAGTTGTTTTATATTGTGAAAAGAAGCAAAAACCCAATATATTACTTTTCCAGATACAAATTTGTCATCACTTATGAAAGTGACTCCAAAACAACAATTAAAGCCTGACATTCACATTATTTCTGCAAATAAAAGGTTTTGAATATAAGGGAAAGAATAGTTGAGGATAAGTCTTACAAAATTGATTTTTTTTAAAACTAAGATAGTGACAATCTTTGTAAAATGCAGCCCCTTCAGTAATTTCAATTTTCAATGTGGCCATAATCAAATGAGTGACATGAAGCTAGGGGTCAGCGACCTTTGTGAGATCGCGGAATGTATGGGTTCAAACCAAAAATTTGGTGAGATATTTTCTCTCATTTCCAACTGTTACCAGTGGCATCACTGGTAGGAACCATTAGTGAATATTACCTGATCTCCTTTTCAGCCTGTTTTCTCGCCTTCTCTCTCGCCTCCTGTTCCAGAATCTCCTCTATGGTCCTGTCATCAGGATGCTCACCCATCACCCAAACCCAGGGCTCCCCGTTAGAGCTCAGCAAGAATTCTACCTGTTTATTACCTGAGAAACAAGAACCACTTGGTCAACAGAATGATGCAATAATTAACAAAACAACAAATAATGTATTCAAACTTAAGTTGAAAAATGACTCTTTGACACTGGAAATGAAGCCGGGATCCTAAACTTAACACTATAACCACTGAGCAAGTACCCTGGATGATTATCTTCCACAAATATTAGTTTTAATTTAGGTTGTAAAATAATTCTTGGGCACAGGAATAAAACCCGGGACCCTAACTTAGCAAACCAATACTCTACCATGGAACAACCAGGTTTGCCCTATGCACAGGATAATACCTTACTCATAGTTTAAGGTGCAGTCTGCGATCAAGTATGATATCAGCTGCAAGTAATTAGCTTTCAGAAACTTTGTTGTCCCCTTTCCTAACTGATTATATCAGCACACAACTTATAAGCTAACTTAAATCTAGTACACTCCCAACACCCTGCCCTAGGCCTGTATTTCATCATTGTGAAAGGGGAAACCCACATCTCATCAATATTGTATATAAATATTTTGGCTATGCCGGGAATTGAACCCGGGATCCTTAACTCAGTAGACAGACATGCTACTGACTGTGCCAAGGTGTTGGACCTTTCATAAACACTATCACTAAACTATCTACGATTGATGTATATTCCAGGATAGAGACTGTTACTTTCAAGTACAGGCTAGTTTTGCTATGTACTCTGGAGGACATATTTTATGGGATATTTCAGGTTACCTATTTCAAAGTAGGCTATTATTTGATTCTAGTTTAAATATGATTTTACAACACAATATTAGATCCAAAACATGAAGAAAGTAACATGACTTTCATTATAAATTTTAAGACCATTTCCTGAAGCCTGCAGTCAAGATTGAAAAAAATCACCCTTCCCGCTGTAATATTTAACTGAAAACCAGTCACCAGTCTTATAACTGCAATTATTGTCTAATCATACCCCTCTCCCCTGACAATTATCACCTCATCATACCCCTCTCCCCTGACAGTTATGACCTCATCATACCCCTCTCCCCTGACAGTGATGACCTCATCAACACCCCCTACAATGATGGCCTCACCAACCCACTCCCCTGACAGTGATGGCCTCACCAACCCACTCCCCTGACAGTGATGGCCTCACCAACCCACTCCCCTGACAGTGATGGCCTCACCAACCCACTCCCCTGACAGTGATGGCCTCGCCAACCCCCTCCCCTGACAGTTATGACCTCATCATACACCCCTCCCTCCTGACAGTTATGACCTCATCATACCCCCATCCCCTGACAGTTATGACCTCATCATACCCCCATCCCCTGACAGTTATGACCTCATCATACCCCCATCCCCTGACAGTTATGACCTCATCATACCCCTCTCCCCTGACAGTTATGACCTCATCATACCCCTCTCCCCTGACAGTTATGACCTCATCAACACCCCCTACAATGATGGCCTCACCAACCCACTCCCCTGACAGTGATGGCCTCACCAACCCACTCCCCTGACAGTGATGGCCTCACCAACCCACTCCCCTGACAGTGATGGCCTCACCAACCCCCTCCCCTGACAGTTATGACCTCATCATACACCCCTCCCTCCTGACAGTTATGACCTCATCATACCCCCATCCCCTGACAGTTATGACCTCATCATACCCCCATCCCCTGACAGTTATGACCTCATCATACCCCCATCCCCTGACAGTTATGACCTCATCATACCCCTCTCCCCTGACAGTTATGACCTCATCATACCCCTCTCCCCTGACAGTTATGACCTCATCATACCCCTCTCCCCTGACAGTTATGACCTCATCATACCCCTCTCCCCTGACAGTTATGACCTCATCATACCCCTCTCCCCTGACAGTGATGACCTCATCAACACCCCCTACAATGATGGCCTCACCAACCCACTCCCCTGACAGTGATGGCCTCACCAACCCACTCCCCTGACAGTGATGGCCTCACCAACCCACTCCCCTGACAGTGATGGCCTCACCAACCCACTCCCCTGACAGTGATGGCCTCGCCAACCCCCTCCCCTGACAGTTATGACCTCATCATACACCCCTCCCTCCTGACAGTTATGACCTCATCATACCCCCATCCCCTGACAGTTATGACCTCATCATACCCCCATCCCCTGACAGTTATGACCTCATCATACCCCCATCCCCTGACAGTTATGACCTCATCATACCCCTCTCCCCTGACAGTTATGACCTCATCATACCCCTCTCCCCTGACAGTTATGACCTCATCATACCCCTCTCCCCTGACAATTATAACCTCGTCAACCCCTCACCAGTCTTGTTGCCGACGGCCTTGTCCGTCTTCTCCTCTTGTTGCTGTTGGTCCCAGATCTTCCAGCGCCTGACCTGTTCCTCCCTCATCCTACAGAACAAGGTCTGTTTCTGTCCCTCATCCAGCTCGGACAGGATCTCGGGGTCCACCCACATGTCCTGAAGGATCTGTTGTAACATCCTCACGTCCTGCTGACACAAGATAACAACGGCATGAGATACACTCTTAATTCAAGTGATTCCTATATAAAAACACAATTTTGTTTTCGGAAGTTTACTTTGGTTGCACTTAAATTTTACTTTCAAAATCGTACCTTGGTTGAAGCCTATTTGTAAGGATCTGCCATTTCTCGGAGTTGATAAACTTTTTAGGCACTTAGCCAAGATGAAAAGGAAACGGGAGGATGGGGGTGGTCTGGGTTACGGAACCCTCCCTCCTAAAAATCTACAAATACTTGGAATTATTCCATTCAATTCTATTTTTGTTAATACATTTTAACCGAAAGTTCCAGTGAGTAAGTCTGAGAAGGTCAAAAATGTCAAGATAATCGTTTAAATAAATGTAAAACCATCCCGATTGTTGTTTATTGGCGTGGAATATTGAATAGTGACTGTTGCTAGCTTTGCAATCAGGGGCAGCTTGAGGGCCGGCGCCAAACAGAGCACCAACCTAACCTAATTTTGCCTGGACGCTATAGTGGAGTTGTTAAGTATTACAGTCTTCACTTTTTGACCCTGAAATGAAATTTGACATATTGCACGATATTGTGCAACTATTAAAAAGTTATTTTACATCCACCATCTTGAAAAAACTGTCAACTCAAAACTTTTTTTGTATTATCTCATTTATCATATCAAAATATAGAGAGAAAATAGTCTACAAAACACGTTAATATAGTTTTCTTTGTAATCTCAACTGTTCTCGTAAAATCTCTTTTAGGGTACAGTTACCATTTGTGAAGTTTCCCTTAAAATTATTTAAAAGCAATCCCGCCCGAGCACAAAATTTAACTCGGACCGTCCCTGTTTGCAATTTACACAAGTAGCCGGTGGAGGATCATTTTACAAACTTAAATGCAGTAAAACCTCCCATATCCGACCCTTTGATATCTGAAACGCCAAACCACATTTTTGTTTGTGTATTTTATTCAGCAGCTAGCTGCCAAATATAGGTTTTACGTCATTGAAGCCTTTATTTATTAAGTTATAAAAATCTTTAAAAAAAGAGTCTAGAGTTGTTTTAAGAAGAAGTGATAAGTTTAGTTTTGTTGTATATTTAACTTTGTTATAATGAATAACCATTTATTTAAATACTACTTACATAAGTGTACTTATACAAGAGATACTTTCCTGTAACTATGTAATTTATTAAAAAAAAAACCTAATTGTTCAGAGGGGTATTAATTTCATATACGAAACTGGTTCAGCCCCCTTTATTTCGGTTATTAGAGATTTTATTGTATACCAAAAATATACTTCCAATTACAATTTAGAAGCATTTTTTCTCGTGTCAGCAGAAACTAGATAAAATGGCCTTGGGATTATATATACTAATAATAAAAATATAAATAATTCACCTCACCATTTCAGCTTAAGCTGAAATATACCTTCAGTGGAATACATGGATGTATAGTGTGATTTTGGTGTGAAAATATTCTGGAAGGCCCTTTATCCTAACAATACATTTGTATACAATCTCCATACTTGCTAAGAGCAGTCATATTTAAAACCCCCGGACGGTTGTAACCTGTTCCGTGAAACAAACAGCACGGACTCGTCAGTTTATGAGCAGCAAGACGACTTCTACCCTTCTCATTCCGGAAATTAAATCTTTGATACGTGCCTGATGATGGTGTTTGGTTTTACTTCGAGTGCTCGGCTCAAACTACCCACAATCCCACGCGGGAGAGCGAACGATGAACGACGCGACGCGGAGAGACGCCGTGAAACACCTTCCTCTAACTCCCTGGAAATGCGTCTCTCCAAGACGTGTTTTAGTTGCATATTTTACGAGAGGTCATAAAATTAATGTTCGTGAGTGTTTATCAATAAATCACGGTTGATTTGATTTATCAGGACAGTAAAAATACGATTAGGTTTTTTTTGAAACACTAATTTTACTTTTAAGCTTGTAACCGAATTGTCTGAGAGCCGAATACGTCTAAAGAATTGATTCGAGAACAGATGGTACCAAAATTATATTAATAGGTTAGGGTGTTTACTAGTAAGCTAGATACTTGCACCACGTCTCCCTCCTTCACTCCGCCACCCATCGAGATATTTGCATATTTATAGAGATGAGGTAGGGGATGAGACATGTAAAATATGAAAGAAAATGTGCCTGCACTTTCGGGTAGCCTGTAGGGAGACTGGGGAACTATTTATAAACAAACTAATCCAACCCCAACTTCGCCGTCACAGGATAAACAGACAGGACGAGACTATGTTTTAGTTTGAGCTAGTTTGTAAGCCATGTAGATATAACCAGAATATACCATCATCCCTTGTTTTTCCTGACAGGTTTATTATAAAGAGCTGCGAAAACAAAAGATAATAGCCACGTCACCGGCATGAACAAGAACACAATAGTGAAACAATAAGGTGGACCACCCAGGCTGATGACAACCGGGAAGTGATGTCATCCACTACGTCACTTCCCAGCTCTACAACATGGTTATAATTATGAATAATATTATAGTACTCGTATTGTTTACAAACAAACACTGGCTGCCATTGCCAGGCGGTAAGTGCTAGTATACAGTTGACACATGCATAGCTGTTTGTCACATGTTTTGAACTTTTATTAAAACTAATAGCGGTCATTAACGGCCTGGGGGCTTGTCGCTGCGTAACCTATACAACGAAAATCAAAACCAATCGCTAATAGTGTGAAGCGGAACACTAGTTAATTCCAATATTTTTGCAGTTTTTGAAACAAAACACTTTTTGTGCCAAAATAAATTAAATATCGCTTCAGTAAACGACCATTGCGTAATTTGAACAAACATTTTTATTTACATTTAAAAAATCTGTTCAAATGTCATATTGCCTTGACAAACATAAAATGAACTTTTCAAATTATTATGCGTTAAAAATTAAACCATCGTATCTACTAGGGGTATGCGAAGCTTCGACTTGGCTTCGAAACTAGTATCAGCTGTGAGTTGAAACTACGCTTAAAAAAATTATGCTTCGACAATCACGAGGCGTTGCCAATAAAAATATTTATATCTAAAATAGTAAATTTAAGATCGATTATTATCAATTTGAGTATTTATATACACCATAAATCAATATTAATATGGGAAAAAACTGTAGTAAATGAATTTTAATCTGTGATAGTAACTTTAGTCATCAGAATAAAACGAAAGATTATACACTATTGTGCAATGAAGATTTTTTCAAGTATTTTCAGTGCATTAGTATTCGAACCTTGATTCGGCTTGGAAAGAATGTAAAAAACCACTAACTTTAATTTAGAAATTAAATAAATCAAAACCAACTGAATAATAATAAATAAGTCATATGAGCCATATGAAAAGTTACCCAAATAATTTAACCATATCTCCAAACGTGGAATCTCAATTTTTTGTATGAAACTATCCAGCGTTTCTTTTACAATACTAGCAGTGCCACATTTGAGCAGATATTGGAGGTGGGTACCCCTGCTAAAGACGCCCGTGGTACACAGCTAAACAAACTAAAGTGTGGAGAAGTTGAGTTTCCTTCTGAGGCCAAACAAATCCTACTCGCTATTATCTCCTCGACAAGACCAAGGTCCCAAGTATTGAGTTCGACCATTTTGTGAAAGGGCCACTCAACGATTCAAGAACACAAGGTCACTCTGACCTAATGGTTCAGCCAGCACGTGACGACACAACACGCCCGAGCCAGGGACTTACGGGTACGAAACAGGCCCTGGGAGGCTGGGACCCTTACAACCCTAGACCTGAGACTGTCGTTTATTGCCGCTTACTAATGTTACATACTATTTTAAAACTGTTGTCGAATTTCAAGTTTTAATAAAGGCCACTAAAGAATTTTTACTCAGTGGTTTTCAACTCTTTCTTAATGGAAAATCGGGTATATTTTCTCTAGATTATACCCTCCTCACCTCTAATATATAAATCTAAGAATAAGATGTTCATACGTGTGGACTAGCGCTCAATGTTCTTTAATGTTGCAGCCAGCATTGCAGAATTAATTGCGACTGTTCAATTCGTGATATTCTTTTATAAGGTCATCATTAGTTGGAGTTGTTTTCACCCACAATTTTACTTTAGAAAACCCCACAAAAATATATCAAGGAGTGTGAGGTTAAGCTGACAGGTTGGGGGTAAAAATTATTTGAGTGTAAATAAGGACAATCGTGTATTGAATTAACTGTTCTGTCACTTAGCCCACTCTTAACTGGATGATATCAAAGTTTGTCGAGCCGTTGGTCCTCTCGTGTCGGCCACTTGGTTGTCTATCACTTTGCCTGCTCCCATGTTGATCATGCCACATGAACGCCTTGCTGTAGTTCAACCACCACCTACTAGTGATGTTGATCATGCCACATGAACGCCTTGCTGATAGTTCAACCACCACCTACTAGTGATGTTGATCATGCCACATGAACGCCCTGCTGTAGTTCAACCACCACCTACTAGTGATGTTGATCATGCCACATGAACGCCCTGCTGTAGTCCAACCTCCACCTACTAGTGATGTCAATGCCACATGACCGCCTTGCTGTAGTCCAACCTCCTACTAGTGATGTCCATGTCACATGAACGCCCTGCTGTAGTTCAACCTCCACCTACTAGTGATGTTGATCATGCCACATGAACGCCCTGCTGTAGTCCAACCTCCACCTACTAGTGATGTCAATGCCACATGAACGCCTTGCTGTAGTTCAACCACCACCTACTAGTGATGTTGATTATGTCACATGAACGCCTTGCTGTAGTTCAACCACCACCTACTAGTGATGTCCATGTCACATGAACGCCCTGCTGTATTTCAACCACCACCTACTAGTGATGTCCATGCCACATGAACGCCTTGCTGTAGGTCAACCACCACCTGCTATTGATGTCCATGTCACATGAACGCCCTGCTGTAGTTCAACCTCCACCTACTAGTGATGTCCATGCCACATGAACGCCTTGCTGTTGTCCAACCTCCACCTACTAGTGATGTCCATGTCACATGAACGCCCTGCTGTAGTTCAACCTCCACCTACAAGTGATGTTGATCATGCCACATGAACGCCTTGCTGTAGGTCAACCTCCCACTATAGCACAGTCTAGTTGCTATAACAACAGAGTGTAGCCCTGCTTGTAAACGAAACCCTGTCTCACACGGTGACACGACGTGAGGTCCACGGCAGAGCACTTTACTTCCTCGCCTCGGTTGCTCGGCCAAGCGGGCCCAAGGGTTCCTTTGTGCCAGTGGACACACACGCACCTTCATTGTCATTGTCAGGGCAGGGACAGCATCGCTTTCTAGACGTAGCCCCCATCAACAACGCGGGATTTCAACAAATACAGATTCGCTATCCAAGAATTTTAGCTATTTTGTAAACATTAAATCTTAATACCCGTCCGGACTATTCATACTCTTACTTTCATTAATGGGTAAGGAATAATAAAGAGTGGGTTTCGTGGAAATGCACCCACATTTACGTTGCTGAAAACTAGGAACCCATTTAAGAAAAAAAGTCCCATACACTCAAGTGAGATTTCAACCCCAATCTCCCCATCATCGGCAAACCAGGCTAAAAGAACCTGTGACCTTTAGTCCGCATGCCCATTTATACGTGCTTTTTTAATATTCCATACATGTTTCACGTGTGTATGAATGCTATTGTTACAATTATTATTATTATTATTATTATTATTATTATATTACGCCTTTGTATCTTTAATTCAAAAAAACACAATGCAAAATTAATGTTAAAAATGAAATAAAAATATATTGGGACAGCTAGTATTGGAAACATCTATCAAGTAAAGAGGTTTTCTTCTTCTTTGAATATCAACTAAAGTTTGGACCCACACTGTTGGGCACGTGGAATAATGTGTCAGGCAGTTTAGTATGCTAATGAAGAGGGGGTTGGGATTCTAATCCCAGCCAGTGTATTTCCTAAATGGTTTCCCGATCTCCTAATACGCAAATGCATATACACTTAATATAAATTATACCTAGCCCCCTTATCCCTCTGCAATATGTAATATTATATGTTATTAATTTTTATGATCGAATTAAGTTGTATTTTTGAGATTTGGCTGCAATTTGATCGTAACAACTTTTAATCACCAGTATAGGAGTCACAGAGATAAACCCGCTTGAATGGCTGTGTGATCCAACACGCTAATATTGTGTTGGACTAGATTGTCTAAGATCGTGAGATCGGGGTTGGATCCCGGTCGGGTGCACTGAGGGTGGTTTTTCTAATTGGTTTTCCACTCTCCCTCCACGCAACTGCGGGTTAATTCGCTCTAAATTAAGCCTTCCCAATTCCTAACCCACTAGTGTAATTAGTACATAGGCGTGTAACCCGAACGGGTAGTAAGACGCGGTGCTAAAAAAAAGAGAGACAAACAATAAAATGTAGATTGTCTCTCATTCCCTCTTCAACAACTTTATTTCCATTCTATTCTGTTCATTAAACTTGTGAAACATATAATGTTCCTTTTCAATGTGTTCAGCTACAACTTGATTTCCTTATTTGTAAATTTTTCAATAACTTTTTTTTTTGTTGTTGCGAAAATTGGCTCTCCAAACTCATATAATTAGCTCAGAATTATGTTCAGATCCTCTAAAATTCCCTCCCACAAGGTTAAATTTCTGAAATTTTCTCTCGAGGAGGGCACCACACCCTCGGTAGGTGGGAGCCTAATCCCCCCCTCCCCAAATCCACATGGGCGCCCTTGTACAGATATACCGGGAGAGCAGTAAGATGAGTAGTAGGCCTACGTCTAGCTCATACACACTACACGGCTGGGGTGGGCAACCCTGTCGCTAATCACCACAAGTGGCGAATCTGCCATAAAAGTGTGGCGAATTTTAGTTTGCCAACTCTCTCAGTAGAATAAACTTTTCCTGGTGTTTGTGGTAACTTTATATTTCCTGCAACATTGTTTCTCAATTTTCACATGATGTGGCGATTTTCACATCTCATTCGCCACAGCTGTGGCTACATTGAAAAAGATGTTGCCCACCTCTGCTATACAGTATCAAATGTTCGACAAGTCACCATGGCCGTGTTCCTGATGGCTGACGATCTCACACGTCCAGAGACTTTGCTGATGAACCTCTGTTGGCAGTAGTGAGAGCATTTCCGTGCCATCTCATAGACTTCTATGTACTAGTTTCACCATTGCAATAGTTTATTACCATTCAATATCATTTATTAAGTCCTTTCTAAGGAAGTGTCTATCTCTACGGTACAGTAGGTCAAATAAGTACTTCATTTCAAACAAAACACACCAATGAGGCTCAAGTGTGTGCATGTCATATTTTGTTTTCGTGTATAGTGTGTGAACATGCCCTTATATTCGAGAGCTGATGAGGGTTAATATATCCGTAGGCGAGTATTTGAACCAAGCCCTGTAAACAAATTAGATCCAGCATAGTATATTTCCCCCCTTTTACTCTGTTGTGTTTCAAGAGCATTTTAATGTTAGAAAATATTTGTTTGAAATTGTATTCACAATAAGTTAAGGTTAGGCATTTCAAAATAACACTAGCGCTAAAAAATACCGCGGTTCTATTATTAACTAGTTTTTTCTCAACTCTGGTAGAAACTTATTAGCTAACACTTAACAAAGTCAGTTTTTAGCTTTGTGCAGCCCTGGTATAAAGTATAGCACTCATTACATCTAATAAATTCTCAACTTTGTGCAGCTCTGTTAATATAAACTATTTACATTTAAAAGATAATATATTCTCCATATTGTGCATCCCTCATATTAGCTATTAACACTATCTCGTCGGTCCTCTAATTTGTGCAACCCTAGTACTGACGCTTTGGTGCTGATTAATCTCGTAATCACGCGACCTAAGTGACGCGTTACTTAGAAGTGCGACTGCCCACGTAATGAGAACACGGCTGTTGTCCGTCATTGTTTTAGACTCGATACTTTCCGAGAAGTACCGGACACGCGGTTTGTTTGATTGCATAAATAAACCTATAAAATTACTGTCCATGACTCAACTTGAATTAAGCTGCTATTTTTAGAGGAGTAGTTATGGAAATAAAGGTCGCACATGTTTTCTAAAGAGTACGAGTATAGTGAAAGTGAATGGCTATCCACGATTTGGTCGAGATTTACAACGTCGTGATGAGGGCGAATTTTAAATATAGTTCACTTGAGACTTGGTCTGTTAGCTTTTGAAAAAAGAAAAAAAAAAAATATATATAATTTATTAGAGATTAATACTTTCAAGGTAAATTATTTTCTAACAAAATATTTTTTTTTTTTCTTTGTTTTTTTTTTTCTTTAGCACCGCGTTTTACTATCCGTTCAGGTTTTACGCTTATGTACTAATTACGCTAATAGTACTGTAGTTAGTTTTCAAAAGCGATTTAACGTGACAAGATGGACGGTGAGCTCCTGATTGCCAAAGTATTTGCCATCCCGCAGGTTTTCTCAAATTTATGGTTTGTTTCTCCAAAACATCAAGGACTTTATACCGAGAATGTAATCATAGGTGCGAATGACATCCTTGTACACTCGATAAATCGTGATTCATGTCTCCATAGCACGGTAAACAAATGGTGATATTCACCCATGGCCGTAGGAAGAATTTAATATTGGGGAGGGGGTTTCAAAATCTTAAGTTTATGACATGATGTTAAGACTAACTACTAAGCCATAAGATAGAGAAACATTGTTACTTCACACAGAAGTGATGGAACTTTATTTGCGTAAGAGAGGAGGAGGTAGGTTCAACTAACAAAATAGTTTTTTAGGGACTTTCTACCCTTCTCTCCCTCAATTAATGTTAGAAAAATGAATGCTCCTAAAAGCTATTTGTAGTGGTCCTCATTTGGAGAATGTTTGAAAACTATACTCTTTTAACAGCTATTTAAGATAGTGTCCTCATCCCCGAAATATTTTGAAATTTAGATACTCCTAGAGGCTATTTCAAGTAGTCCTCCTACAGTAAATTTTGAAAATTTTAATGAATTAAATCACCCTAGAATCTATTTCAAGTGGTCCTTATTCATAATTTTTTTAAAAGTCTGGAATACCCTAAAAGCTATTTAGAGTATTTTTCGCTTAATTTTATTTAAAAATTTATATGCCTATAAAAGCTATTTGAAGTGGTCTTCCACCAGACTTTTTTTAAAATTAGATGCCCCTAGAAACTATTGAAAGTGATCTTCCCCCAAAAGATTTTTTAAAATTGAATGCTTTTGGAAGCTACTTAGAGTGGCCCCCATGGTTATTATTTCTTTTAAAAATCTGATGTCTCTAGAAGGCATTTAGCCTAATATTTGTCTGGAGATTTGCTGAAAATTGAATTCCTTTAGGACATTTGAAGTTTGATACAAGGCCATCTTTAAGTTCCATATTAAAAACTTTGGAAAATGTATGGTGGGGGGGGGGGG
>CABEEJ010001839.1:0-11557 GCA_901482245.1 Timema douglasi
GGTGAGGATCACTTCACGAGGTGCGGTGAGGATCAATGTTAAACCTTATGGGAGAAAGTGGTCCAGAACTCTCAATTCATCCACTACTCACGAGTTGTGCAACTCAAAAGGTTGTGTCCGCCAAAGTTATTGCGCCCCCAATAGACGTCCATAAAAACCCATCTTCTCTTGTGGAAAGTAGGTCAACATTTCATTGATGGATTTTTCTTCTCATTGGACAATGGAAACGGGGTTTTCTCCATTTGGATGTTCATGTTTTGAAAAATCGCTTTTTAACATTCTTTTTTTAAAACATTAGCCCTATTCTTTGGGCTCAACGATGAATAAATAACCTCTTTTGATTTCCACTATGCTGATGTTTGCTTTAGTGACCTTTATCATTTTTCCCTTGGATATATGCAGTTTTTATTGTGTCCAAATATCTCTCCGTGATTTTCATCTGATCAAAAATTTCTATCTTGCACATTGGCCATTGCAGGAGAACTGCGGAGATAGTCATGCTGGACGGCTGTTTCTTGGAACTTACAACGTTTAGTTTGGCGCATACACTGTTTTCCCTGTGAAAGGGTGTTTCAATCGCTTCATCTCCATTGTTGCAAGTGCTGGACATGTCTGTAGTCATTATTAGGAGTAAGGCTAGAAATATAACATATATAAATTAAAATGTAGCGTTTTTTACTTTATAATGTTTCACAGAGTACATATGCTAAGATGTTCCTTTTCAATTTTTTTTGTTTTTGAGTTATTCATATTTATCATTCTTTTATTTAACTTCTTGGTCGAATGTTTATTAAGAAAAGTATTGATTTGGGCATTGAGTTAATACCGACCTAATTTAATAAGCACAATTTTCACAAGCTCTACATGTAGTTCATCAAAGCATAGAAAATGCTACAGCATCTATAACGTTTATTAAAATTCTACCAAATGATACGAATTAAATAAAACAATGAAAAAATATCATATTTTCAGACTCACATTATTTCACTATTAGTTGATTTACTAACAATAATAATCAAAATGGAGGTTTAATACACAAAGAAGAACTATTTTTGTTTAAAATATCTTATATTATAATTTTCGTTTAGTGTTTTATTAATATATTAGTTAGGCCATATATATTTTAAAGTTAAGATTCACTGTAATACAGTTAATTTTGATGTAGATATTGATCTTTAAAAACACATAATCACAGATTTGGACAGTATTTTTCTTCTTATTTGTGTTTTTTATGTATTAGTTTAATACTAAACTCTAACAACTAAAACCAAAAATCGAACATTTTGGTTGCCTTATTGTAACGACCCTTATTGAAACTTCTTTAATTACTTGTACCAGCCTGTTATCAAATATCTGGGTTCTCTAATCTACAGCGTGGTCACGATTGTTTCGAAAGTGGCAGGTGAAACATTTTATTCCAACATTTAAATATATAGAGTATTGTTTTCGCTATTTGGAATAAAAAATAGGAATCAAAGTATCTATGTGTGTGTGGCTGTAGAACAATTTGAACTCTTTAAATTTTAAGTGTTATCCTTCTCTAAAGATTCTGGTTTGAGTATAGCGCATGAGAATACAAGTAAAACTATTATTTTAAAATATATTATGGATAAAAGAGAAATAATTTTTTTAGACACATGTCTTAGCCTTGAGTTTACTGCGAGGTTATTATATCTAATTGATAAACATGATTATGCCTCGTTGTAGAGTACCCACACTGAAAGTCACGTGGCATAAGTTACTATGATAATTTTGGAACCGTTACATAGTCAGATTGAGTACACCTCAGTTGCGGGGTTATATTAAATACAAGACAACACGTATCTAAAATCAAATAGAAATGGCCAGTTTCTTGTTCGCATTTAGTATAACGCCCATAGTAATGTATAGCCCGAACGGGTAGTTAGACGTGGTGCTTAATAAATACAAATAAATATAAAAAACACCTGAGACGTCTTCAATGTGGCTAGGAAACTGGACTTTTAACTATATTGACGGTGACGATGAAGTCAAGGTTAAAATACCACCTGGGTGAAACATTTAGGTATTTTATTAAAACAATTTACCAGACTATCTTCTTGCAGATATTGGTATTGATACTTTGGCACTTATTTCAATTTCAAAATTCGACCTTCCTACAACTGTCAAACCAGATTATACTAGAGAGCATTTAGCCCGCATGATTACCTGTGAGGGTGGTAACTAGTTTCTTTTAAATATATCCGTAAAGTGAAGTAATAATGACTATGTCGGATCTGTAAATATATTGCAAAAATGTGGTTTGAAATTATATGTTTATGAACTTATTATGGTTCAGCCAACATCAAGAGTCAAAGTTTACATTTTTCTCTTGATATTCATGAAGTAGCCCACAAACCAATCCTTCCCCTCCCACATTTAACTTTATAAAAATCACTGCTTTTATTGTTGCAATAACTTTCTCTTCATTGTTTGCAAATAGTGGCACAAAAGAAAGTTAATTTTATTCGTTCATATTTAGTTGTTCCTCAAATAATTTATAAACATGGGTTAGGGGCGTTCCTCCAGAGCATACCCTGTCACACTTTGAAAATCAACCATGATTGATCAATTTTAAGAAATTACCTCACTCCAAATCTCCACCCTCTTTTTATTAAAAAGTGTTATAAACATGTTAAAACAAAATAATATTCTATTTCAATAAGTCTAATCGGTCGGCTAAAGAATACACTCAATTAATTAGTTATTAAAAAATTTAATTGACAGGTTAACTATGTTATTATTTAGAATTCTTTACATACATAATAGATATGAAAATCATAAATTATATTAAGTTAATAAAGAGTCAATTAACGAGATAATTAACTAACTATGTAATTGAAACCCGATATTAACATTATTTTAGACTATATAAATAAGTAGATTTTGACATTTACTCTACATCCTTTAAAGAATCAAATTAAGTTACATGCAAGTAATTTAAATTACCAATGCTCAAGCACATTCAAATAAGGGCATTAGAAATTCGAAGGGTTTTTGTAGCAACGTATTTTTTTTATAAAAGATTATTTCCATATTATGTTGGATATAACTAAATCAAAGTTTCACCGTCGAAATTCATCACTTTGTTTGTTCGTAAGAGGATTAACCTATTAGACCAATAGCAATGAACAAAATAATTTTGTAGGGAGAGCTCAAGGAAAATAAAATGGTGAACGAGATAACGCTATGCACAATATGGTAAGGATAGTCTGTTCTTATTGACTATAGATACCCTGTCTAGTACTGATGCCAGTCGTTTTGTATGGTGATGAGGCGTCAGCCGCTTTATGCATTGAAATTACATAGGCCTGGCTCGAATCCCTAGCCGCCAAAAATTGTTTGATTTTTTTTCTCGGGCTTATCTAACACAATATATAAAATGTTTTATTTATTTTAATTTTAGAGTGTAATTTTTATCCTTATAAAATTTAAATCCCTATAAAATAGTTGAATCAGTTATGTTAGAAACCGGAGAGTTATAGAGAGCTGATTGGCACATCATTATTAGATTATTACATATGTTACGCTGCACAGTATCGATTTAATGCATCTTGACTAACTACTACAGTGCATTTATGAAGTTAGAAGAGATCTGCAATTTATTCGAAGTAATTCTATTACACAATTATTTTTTTTTCCTAAAGGAGTGTTAATTCCGATAAATAGAATGGATTTTAAATCAACGATAAAAGAACAAGGGATTAATTTTTTTGAGAGCCCTATAAATTAAAAAGTAACATAAGCGTACACATTTAAAAAGTCTTTAAGTAATCCCTTTTAGGTTAAATATACTTGGTTTGTCTATTCCCAAAAACTGTTGGTGAAAAATAATGAAAAGTGGTTTAAAAAAAAAATTCACCCCATATGACTACCCATATGGGCTATCTACTTATTAGGTCAAGTAAGGCAGAGGGGAAGACTACTTAGAAAAAAAAACCTTTAGAAAATCTTTCTAAAATTTGATTCCAAACTTTCCTGTCGGCGGTATTCCATCATATTATTAGATTGATGGCTTAATGCATAATTTGACCACGTATTCCGGTAAACACAATAAAGCTGTTGGCAAAGTGGTTGAATTTATTATAGTTCCACTTATGGGCATTAGTGTGTAGCTTGTATTCTCATGTATATAAATTGGATGGTCCAAAATAGCCGACACCGCTTTGGGTCAGCATTTCCCCTACTTTATAAGAGCACACTTGCGTCAACACTTAAGTGTCAGAACTAGAATTTCCTTCTGGGAAATGTTAGTGATTGTTTGGCAACCCCCCTATTAGGGGTCAAACATCTAGTCATCTGCAAATGACCTTATTTGTGTGCAATCTAGAGGGAGAAACTCTGTATGAATAGGTAGGGTAGGGGAATGGAGGTGGGTATGTCCACGCGTTACAAGCTAACTGCTTGGTCCACCATTACTAACACCTCCATGGACCAATCATCATATAATACGGTACATTTATTTCTGTTCCATCAAATTATATTCAATAAAATATTACTTTTAGATTATTATGAAATTAAAAAAAATAAACTTTAAAGAATATGAATTACGCATATTTATTATTTAAGTCTATTTTCTCATATAAGCATAAACAACCTTATGTAATTTTTAATCTAATAAACAAAACGATGAGATACTTTTTCTAATTGTTTATTATTATTATTATTATTATTAGCACCGCGTCTTACTACCCGTTCGGGTTACACGCACTTACGCTAATGTGTTGTGGCAGGGTGATTGTGAGATGAAATGAAGGACCTACAGTTTAACGTGGAATCCGAACCACGGTGGAGGCCTGGCATTCCTCACATATCACAAGATGTCTTGTCAGAGGTGAAGGTAGGGTTTGGTAATCAGATAAATCTTTGCCGGGAACGAGGATTGAACCCCGGCCGCCAGCATAGAAGTCTGACACCTTAACCCTAGACCACCAGGTCACCTCCCTGTTCACAATAATCTAATTGTTGATTTGAACAAAACAAACAAGGGTTGCTTATTGTTTATATTTTCTACGAAAATATTGTTAATAAAAGGAACCTAAGTAAAGTTAAGAATTTTTATTTTCTAGTAAAAGGACTCTTAAATAACAAACTAAATTTTAATTTGGACTCTGTTCAAAGCATAATAAATTATGTTTATTTAAATTGAGAATTATTTTTATTAAAATAAAAATCATAGTACACACACCAATATTTTCTTTACTTAACCCCATTTACTTCATCCCTCTGTTATATAAGTTGAATTAGATCGTTAAATACCAGATTCTGGTTTTATGGAGTAAGAGTTTTCTTAATAATTATTGCTATAATTTTATAACACCTTATACATAAAAATAATCTACATCATAAGAAATCACACATTGAGTAAAAAACATATATTCTCAAACAAATATTAAGAAAAAGCTTGTAAGTATCTCCTATAGTCCTAAATAATTATAAAATATATACTTTTATTTCCAAACGCTAAATCTATGGATGTCAATAGGTAACATAATTTTATAATATATGAATATCTAAACTCATGCATATAAAAAATATATTATTTATTTCAATTTACATATCTCTGATGTATAATTTCTTAGAGGTGTGAAGTACTTCTTGTGTTTTAAATCCAATAGACAGGTTCTTAGCGTTCAAGTTATGCTTATTACTTTGCGAAATATATATGATTCAAATTCCCCTTTGTTCGAAAGCAGGTATAAAGTAGACTATTTGGAGATCATTGTAAGTGTTGATACATTTTTTAATAAATCTCAAATTGTGTGTTGATTAGAAGGAAATTGCAGTGAATCAATAAAAATGTATAAACATATTTGAATGACCTTAAATTTATTAATATCGAGATTTAGGTGGGTATCGCTTGCGTAAAGAGGATCCAACCATATTAGAATGTGAAGTGTTTGGGGCAAAAACATTTATACTTATATATATTTGTTCCTATACTTTCTAACGTAGATTTGTAGAAGTATTTGTTTTTATTTCTGTAACTTCCAAGCATGTACCACATCAGGGAAAATTAAGTATTGAATACTCCTCTGGACTATTGATTTTTTAATAACTGAAATATAAGTAAGAATATCGACGTCTCAAACCACAAAACTATCTGATATCTGATCAGACATAAAGTACCTTGGATGGTTGTTTAGCTTAAACGACATTTGTAGAAAAGTAGGTCTGTTAGTTTTATGAGCAATGAAAGGCTAAGTTTTTAATTGGATATTACTTAACTAGCTTTTGCCCATAGCTTCACTCACACTATTGTCACTTTTAAAAACATGATCACTTTTAAAAAAATCGTTTATAATCCCATCGTCTTTCTGTTTAGTGAACTATCACTTGGTGTTTCCGGTTTATTACTATATCCAGTGCTTCAGAGATTTACACCACTCTCAACGTTCAACTGTTCTACCACATTCATTAAATCCAACTGTCAGACCACATGATTCAAGGGATTAACATGTCTCCTAAAATCCTTTGAAATTATGTCCTAAAACTTATTCCAGGATCAAAATTAGTCCTCCTACAATCCCTAGGTTAGAATTGTGGAAGAGAAGGCCTAATTCCACTTCCTCCAACTACCCATACGTCCCATAGATATTGAAGAAATCTTTGTCGTTTCTTTTTACCGAGGTCTCGTTCCTTGATCCTTGGTTTGATTTTGTTGCAGGTATCATCTTGATTCGATGGCTGCCTTGTGACCCAGTTCCTGGTCCAATGATGAAAGGGGATTTTAAACAAGACATCCTGAAAATCCAAATACTTAGGGCATTCTTCATAGCTGTGGTGTTGATGACATACATTCCTCTCGATGGCAATAGCTTTAAGGTTCAGTTCAACTTTTAGAACACTTTTTGTATGCTGGCTTATCGTCGCAGCTGACAAAACATCTCCTACAAATTTTGTCCTTGTGGGCCCATTTGACAACACACCACAGCAAATTGACAATAACACTTCATCGTTTACCCATAAAGTGCACGATAACTTCTGTACTTCAGAACCCCTTGTTTTTACATGAAATAACTCATTCAACTCCTTAAACTGCATGACTTCATAGTCAACTTCCAAGTCAAAATTCTTCACATGACTGCGAGAATGACTAATTATTGGAACATGTGACCGACTTGTGTAGGTATTTCTAGAGCTTTCACACAATTGTGAACCACATTTCTTGCAAGCACCTAAATATGAGAAAGGGTAAATATAAAAGCCATTCGTCGAAGTGTCTTTCACTGACCGTATTACGACTTTCTCTGGTACTTCCTCCACTGCTGCTGTTTGCTTCTCCCCAGTCGTTTCCAAGTCCTGTACTTGCGCCTCTACCACTTTCCTTTTTTCCGCCAACTGGTCGTGGATCAACCTAAGCTCATCAATGTTATAGTCTAATCTTGAGATAACATCATCTCTCAGTGACTTCATGCTGGTATACATTTTTTCCATGTCCTTTTTAGTAATGTACCTTGATTCTTCCTTCAGCTTAAGGCATGACAGCATCAACTTCCCACTCCTCTGCTTCTACACTGACCGATGATTGTTGGGCCTCCATTTTTCTTTTTTCGAGATGCTTATTTGCCTTCCTACGTGTATGATACTGCCCTTCTGGCATAACCTTCCCTACGGAGTAAAAATGACCCAAAACTAATTCAAGCAATCTGGCCTTGTCATTAACTCGCTCTAGTGTAAGTTGGCTGCAAAAAAATACCATCAGATGCTCCCTCAAGTCAAAAATACACTCTAGTGTAATCAGGCCTCAAAATACATATTTTACTGTCCTTTCAGATCACAAATATGCCCTAGTGTAATCAGGCTTCATCCTATACAGTCCTTAGAAAGCTTTTGGTATAACTCCAGCCCCACGTTAAGGTGACACTGTGGAGAAAAAAACTTTCTTCTTCATTTATATATATTTCTAGTATTCTTTCAGTGTCTTCAAAATATGTTTACTTAATAACAGTTAACGTCAAAATGTATAAAAATTGTGCTTTTTTTTGGCGCCATTCCTAGGATCCAGAAGAAAATAATAATAATAATAATAAAACATTTACCTCTGCTAATTCAGACTGTGGCACGACGACTCTCAATACTCGGGCCACTAGGTAATACTTAAAACAAAACATGAGAAATTTAAATAGGAATGGATTGTTGAGATAAAATGTAGTAATTTAGACTACAATAAAAATAAATGTATAAAATAACAATTATTGGAACTTTTGTGGGTTTATTATTGTTTCCTTTTTTACCACAATCAAATCCTACCTATGGAATTCCGGATAGTTATAATTCTAATTCGACAAAATAAAATAGTATTGTTGAAACAAAAAAGGATAGAAAAAACCAATAAAAATTATATTTAGACATAAAATAAAATATTAATTAATGCTCTGAATTAGATAGTCTTTCTGAAAGTTCTTACATGAATTTTGATTTTTGATGAAAGAAAAAAAATACGAAATATGCTGAAACAACACCAACTTCAGAATATTGTTTCACTTTATTAATGTTAACTCGTCCACAATTCTTAAAAAAGTTATCTGTCTAGCGCTTGCACATCTACTTAGCTTTTCTTTGCTACTCGAACTTTACCATACAACCATTAATTCACTTTAAAAATAAATTGAATTAAGAGCTCCACAGATTTTGCTCCATGATAGACCAACACCGAGGAAGAAGACCCTAGTCTCCTACAGAAAATATTCCAAAAATCAAATTTAAAAACGTTCAATTTTTTTTCTTCTTCCATGTCCAAAGGGAAAAACTAATATATTAAAATAATAATATTTAGCACCACGTCTTACTAACCGTTCGGGTTATACGCTTAATATATTAAAACAAAATATAAAATGTTAGCTATGGACTAGAGATAAAAACCAAATAAAATGCAGGTTTAATATAAATATTGAAATACATGACAATGAATGTGAACAGTATTTTCATAAAAGAGTAAAAATGTTTATTTTAATCTGTCAAAATTGAAAGCGTGGTAGTTTGGAGTTATTTACATCTTTCCTCTTTTACTTATTTTACAATCAAGAGACTCGCTACTCACTTGTTTGACAAATCTGCGCATGTGTTTAAATAAATCATGGCCGACATTGAAAATAAATAAAAGAAGAGTCAACAAACTTCTTAGTAGGATAATTAATATGTTTAATAAAAGGTAAGTGTTCTTCTTTATTTAAATTATTTAAAACCATGTTATACGTTGTTCCTTCCATGCTTTTATTTTATTGAATGGAGGTAAATAGTATTATTTGTCAGGCCGGCAATTCAGCGTGTTAAGCGGCAGCCTAACTTTGAAGTGATTAATTTCAAATGAAAATAAATTGGAAACTATTCACAAAAATTAGAAATATATAGAGAAATACATGGTAGGGTGTCAAATAACGTGACAATATAGTGAGAGTGTTGTAGCTTGCGTAACACGACAATTTTGTTAAAATGTTTTAAAATAATTATGGCATGCAATAGCAATTAATTACCGTGAAATATATGGCTTCCAAATTTTGGCACAACCTAAGGGAGGTAAGGAGTAGCTGGCCGGCCCGCTAATAATATCCTTCAATAGGGCTATTATAGCTATTATTTAAGTAAAATTGGTGTTTTCCCATGTTGGCTTACACTGGGGCACAGCACGTATGAATATGATTCTGACAGTTCAGGAGAGCAGTTGATTGGTCCATATTTAAAGCATGTAAATAATGGGAGTGTTTGCCTTGGGCCATTTTCAAATTTGATATTAATTGGGCTAGGAAAGTCTTGTCACTCTCTTGTGTCAACCTTCTAGAGTGATTAACTCTTGTTTGTGACTTGACAGCGATTTTTGTGAGGACCACCATTACAAATAAATATAATAATCAAACCGCACGTGTAGTATTTAATAGTAATCAAACATTTCATTAATTTATAAATTTGTCTGCTATGGCGGAGCAAATATGTTGTCAACGTGAATAAAATAATTGATAACTCTGTTGATGGGCACTCTCACAGTATATATTAAGCTTTCCGTGTATTAACCTAAATAATAGAAAGACTTTGATGAATAGATAAGAGTTTAAATAAAAAATGTATTTAATGATTTAACTACGTAAACCTATAGAGTCCATCTCCTCTATAATATACGACTAGAATTATACAGGCTCGTCGTGAAAGTGATTTTGGTAGCCTGTGATAATTTTGGCACGTAGCAACACATATTTAAAGATAAATTCTCACTAGACTTATGTAACCTAGATAAATGAATAGTTTTAAAATTTAATATCAAACTCAAGAAAACTAGATTATCAAAATCAAACATTGTATAGTGCTAACGGTATAAATACACTCTGAGCCAGCACCAATGTCCACGTGTAATAAGTCTATGGTTTCGTATTGTATGGTTTTACATATGGGAAGAAGAGGGTTCTAATTTCCCTGGTGCTTAAACTAAAGTGGATTAAGTTGGGTGGTTTCCCATTCCTTCTACATGTAAATGTGGTTATAGTATTGATAAAGTTCTTACTTTCTCGTAGATTTTAAATATCTTAAGCGAATAATAAGGCGGTAGGTCAGTGTTTAATTTAACTTATATATATATATATGTTTTATGTCATAGCCCTGAGCTATGTTGGGATCTTTATTTTGCTTTACACAATTTTCTTGGACGCACGTGCTTAAAAACGCTGGATTAGCGAATATGATGTAATGAGCTAGAAAAATTAAAGGGGAATGCTGACTACCCATAACAATGTTTGCTATAGTTGGAGAGGAAAGGGACCAGAGCGGGCTATAAAATACTTTTATTTGTTGACATCAAGGGTGTCACATTTTCATCAACATCGCAAAAAATTATAGTGTATGACGCGGGACCATAGCAGACTACATCTTCGGTTAATCAGTAGCATTTATAACTTTAGGGCAACCCTTGATCCCAAGGTCACTAGATAGATTTCTGTTGGGGGTCGTGAGCCGTGTCAGTCAATTACAGAGGTCTAAGTTTTCACGAGTAGCCTAGTACAATTATTCCACGAGCGCTAACGTCCAATATCTATATTTACTATACATTTCGTTTGAACATCATATTTAGTAATTTAAATTAAACGGGTTTCCCCTGTTGCCGATACCTCCCCACTTGCCAACAATTTCATTGACAAGATGGGGAAGTTTTGGCTGATTTGATATGCGAGTTACAGGTTGTTTTCACAGACCCTTATCCTCGTTGCATGAGCTTTAAATACATATGACTTGGTACCAATAAATTGTTTGTACAAAGTACACGGTTTGAATTGTTTTGTAGCCCGACTAAAAACATTCCAACTTGACAGAAGGGTCAAGCAAGGCCGCCTGCGACAGGGCTGTATTTCTTTGCGAGTTACAGGCAGCATACGCTAGCCCTTATCCTCATGGAATGAGGGTGAATCAATGAAATGTTGACATAAAATATCTAATGAGAGATGGAGATGATTGATTCTGAGTTTGTGTCTGAACATCTGAAAATAATACATGATTGATTAGTACAAGATACACTTTATGAGAGATGGAATTGAATGTGAGTTTGTGGGTGATT
>CABEEJ010001839.1:14848-39555 GCA_901482245.1 Timema douglasi
TGTCCTTTTTTGAGCATTCTGAGGTCAAGTGCGGGGCCATGCATTTTACGCATTTTGGATTGTTAGAACAATTGTTCTTTGAATGCCCAAACTTTTGGCACCTGTGGCATTGTAGTATATAGTTAGGTGATTGTATGTAATGTTCTATTTTTACCCTAGTGTGATTTATGAAGTTTTCTTGGAATATTTTTATGTTTTCATCTGTTCTTGTCATGGTACAGATGAATATTGGTAAAAGTTTAACATTGTCCTGTGAGCCTAGTTCTGTTTGGGTGCGTGATTGAAATTGCCTGACATCAGACGGAGTGTATCCTATTTCTCGGAGCTCTTCCTTGATCTCGTCAGTAGTCATGTTTGGCGGGAGACCTTTAATTACTACCTTCATGGGTCTGTCCCTTGGGAGGGTGAATGTATTGTACTCCTGGTCTGTCAGTTTGAGGTATGTTTGCATTGATTTGAAGTCTTCAAGGGTTGCTACTTGTAGTTTGAGTCCCTCCTTGATGTATAATATTTTATATGTTCCCTTCAGTTTCTCCTTCATCGCCTTAGTTATTTTAGAGTAATTAGTGGTGCCCCTTACTACAATGGGTGGAATTCTTTGTCTTGGTTGTTTGTCTTGTGTACTGTTCTCCCTAGCGGGTTCCTTTGCTCCTTCAGCGGTCTCCATTGGTTCCTCCTGGTCAAATATTGCGTTAAATTGATTAGTGATTTTGATATTTTTCGAGGGTTTTTCTTCCTTCTGTCTAAATAAAAGTTTTCTTTTCAGAATTGTAGCTTCTAGGAAGCCGTCTTCGTCAGAGTCTTTGTCAATAATCTCAACGTTTATGTCTTCTTCCAGGTGTCTTGAGACGTCCAGTGTTTGTTGTCTTTTTAGTTTCATGCGTTCTTGTTCAGCAGTCATGTCCATGTTTATCTTGTGTTGTTGGCCCTGTAAAGGGCCGACAACGGTTTGGTCAATTTTACTTCTAAATGTGTGTTAGCTTTGTCCCTTGTCAACTTAACTTTTGTGGTATGCCCACTTGTTTATAAACTCACCCCTCAGTCGAAGCTCGCCGAGAGTTGAGGCTTATATTCCAGGTGAAGTCAACCTTCCAACCTGTTTTCTCCACAGAGAGCTTGAAAAGAAGTGAAGTCAAACTTCCAACCTTTTATCAAGTCCTGTCTCGATCTCCTCGATCCTGATCAAAAATCTCGATCCTGATCCGATCTCGATCTCGATCTCGATCTCGATCATTTCAATTAAACCTAAATTCGTAGCTTTACGTATTTTTTAGAGCCAACACAACTAACTTGCCTGCAACCTAACCAATGCGGAAGCTATCCTGACAGATCTAGTCCGAAAGGGGGGAGGTCACGATATATATAGATACACAATGTTACCACTACGTCTTAGTACCCTTAAAGGTAATACATATATGTACTGTATTAGAGATGAGAAAGGTTGAATTTAGAGGAAGCTTCTTCGTATTTTCGTAGAGGTAGTGGGGGAAAACATGTAGGTAAAACCATCCCCAGTACACCCGACTAGCATTAGAATTCTAATTTCCCTATCATCGGTAGTGTAGTCTTGCAGTAAACCAATCCCAAGATTGATAGCCTAATGATGATGAGATGCATATGTACTATGTATATACATATATATTTAATACAGGATTCGATAATAGTTATAAAACTACGTCTTTAATTCTTAAAGACCATCTGCATCGCTAAGTTAATAACAAGATTAGATAATGGTGCTTTGGTTCTATCATGACCATGGTATGAAAGATTTTAGTATATACTGTTTTACTAAAGTGATGGTAGGTTCGTACATGGAAATAGCTTAATATTTATTACAAGTGCACTAATTACTACAAAATATAGAACTAAAATGTGTTTTTAGCTTCTAGTGACGTCCTTGTTAAAAAAATATCATATAATATCTTCCTACCCTAAATACTAGATTTTGACACTTCTTGTATTAAAACCAAAATTATCTCAGAAAATGTAAGTCGTCATTTTAAGTCCAATGACTTGGTGCTCATGACCCTGGCAGGGACCGTCTATATAATACAAAGAGATTTTGTCTTGGAAGAGGTGAAATATATTTTCCATATTTTCCCCATTTTTTTTTGACCACCCTTTCCTAAGTAGGTCACTAATGGCGCGTATCATGATTCATGGTGCTTCAAGCCAAACCCCCCAATCACCATCTTTGATGGTCTCTATCGATCGCTCACGGGTATTATGGTGCGTTCTTATGTCACACGTACCCCCTTCCAAACCGCTTTACGACATCGATGACACTTTTAAACACTCGTTTACAAATTGCACGCCATTAATTACACACATCGCCAAATGGAGTCTGTCGTCGCTTTAAATCTTATTTCTACGTGGCTTATGTCATTAAGTACACTTTGCCTAAAAAAATTATAATATTTTATATGACACTTTTTATAATCTGTAGTATCTTCAAAACTAGAGCTATTAATGATTTAGGACCGATATTTCAATACCAGGTTAAATTACTCTTTGACCTAGTTGTGGTTTACAGTAACTCTAAGTTTAAACTTCATGTTAATGTAAATGTTTGTTTAAATTGATATTTAGAGGATTTTCAAAATAGGTTTGTTGTTTAGTTTATAAACAAATAGATCTAAATATTTGATAAAAACACACATGTGGGAGGATTAGAAAACAACAAACTTTCAACATAATTAAAAATAAATTAACGGGTATTATGTTTTGTTTAAGGAAGAATATAGTAAACCTTGGAGCTACCTCAGGATGATATTAATAAGTACATAATACAACTTTAGCTGTATCTATATTGTTCATTTAAGAAACGTCAGGTATTGAAATATTATGTAATTAAGCAAAGTATGAATACAAGAGACAGTTGAATTGTCTCTTAAAATTTTATAAAATAAATACAATTTGTTATATGGAAGTTATAGTTGGCAAATAAATGTGTTAGGACTACGTGACAAGGCTAAGCTCATTGATATAATTTGATTTCAGTTATAAAGTTGGTGTATTAAAATACGCTTTCAGGTAATATACAGCATCAAGATATTTAGCGAATCTTTCTTGAATATAAAAATTAGTAAAATATCCATTATCCATGGATTAAACATATTCTAATATGAAGCTAGATTTTTAACTTTAACGAATTTAAATTTCTGTAAGCTAAGATTGTAATCAAGTTTGTATGATGATATTACTTTGCGACATTCAAAAATGTATTTAAATTAAAGTTAAATATAGCCTCGACCAAACCTGACATTGAAACATCGCTTCTTAAAGATTCAAAGGTTAACTAACAGGAAATGCATCAGAGTTAGTGGGTAAGGGGATAAGAAAACAACATTGATAAATCATATCCAATGAATCTTACTATGATTTAAACTTCTACATCATTTTCAACACCAATAAAATTAATTACCAGCCTGGCGATTTAAACCTCTAAAAGTGTTTGTGTGTACCTATATTAAATGCTTGTAAACATCATTGAATGTAAGTTGAACACTTTTTTGTAATTTTTGAGTTAGTTGAACACTTCCTTGATAGTTATAAATGTTTAAGAATGGATAACCCTAGCCCTAAAGGATAGGACCAAGGACAGATAAAAAATAAATAGTAACCTAATGGTACATTTCTCAGCCTTCATGTTAACCAAGTTTGATGAAAATATTTATATTAAATAAAAATGTGGTCGCAGAATATATGGTTCTAGTTGGTGTAAAAATATTATAACATTTTACAAATATTAATTTTATATCTATTTAATTCTTTTAAATCAAAATTTACTAGGTGGTCACAAAAAAACTAACAGTAACAATTTAATATTTGATTAGACTTGGATGAGAACCATTTTGTTTAATGGATGTTCAATTTGAAAAAAAAAGAAGCTATTGGAATATATTAAAAAAAGGATTGAAAAATAAAATAAATAGACTCGGTAAATTGATATGGAATGAATTAAAATAAATGATAAAACACAAAGACAAAAGAATTGTAGATATTAATTAAAATAAAAGCCTTATAAGATACATATGAAAAATATATAAAAAATAATTACATCATGATAAAGATAGAAATAAATTAATATAAAACAATTTCATAATCTCAAACACGATAAGCCTTTTTTTAACCAAAAATGTTGTCACTTAGCAAGTAATGGTGATGTAAAGATATTCTATATTTGCAAGAAATACATCGCATTTAGCATAATAGAATGAGCCAAGGAAATAAAATTTAGTGTACTTGCTGTATAACATAAGTCACATTAAACATTAATTTTAACCATCAGCGATAATAGAATAAAATATCTTGTTAGTGTAAGTTCAATTAAATACTATGAAAATAAATTATGACAGATATTCCTGAGTCTTTGCTTGTGAATAGTTTCCCATGCTCCTTTTGAACTCTGGTGGTTTTGATGTCCAACTAGAAAGTTGAGTTTGACATGTTTTAGAGATTTATACCCAAATATGAAAAATGATTGAAGACATTTAAGTAACCTAGTACTAGAGAAAATAATTGAATAAGCGTTAAGAGATTGAGGTTAATATATGACAAAATATATGGTAATGGAAGAATTGAACATTTTATTTAAAGTTATATAATTTAAGTTAAATTTAAAATAAAAGATATAATTAAATAATCTGTTAAACAATAAATCTTAAGTGAAAAACTGAAACGAAGGTTATTTTGATTACTTTATAGGGTTTGAGTAAAAAAATGTGTAATGTTGAACTAGAAGAATTTATAAGAAATGAGAGTTGTAAAAAAGGGGGGATTTAGAATGTTCGCTTGAATTATAAGCTATGTTATGAAAAATAATGTTGTAAAAATTGATGCAATATTCAAGTTAAAAAAATATAAAAAAACAATTTATGTATATAAAAGGGTAAAGGAAATGAATGGTACTACTCTTGGTGACATTATGGTATCAGGTATGTCCTCTAAGCTGGAAAAAAGGTCAGGTGAGAAAACTGTGAATAAAGGTTTTTAATATTCTTGGGTAAAAATTTAAATATGTTTGGTTTACAAATTATAGTTGTTATCTAAAGAAAGTGTTATTATTTAATAAAGATGCAGGAATTAAAATGTGTCTAATGTGTCCCCATAATTATATCGATTCTTACATAGATTTATGGGTTTGGGCTGGCAGTCAGTATTTTTTTTAAATGTTTTGCAAATTTGGATTTTGTTCTAATGCATTTCAAATAAGAAATTGGGTCTCGTTAAAGAACCCTCAAATTGCGGCAAGTTAGTTGTTTGATAATGTTTCATTAGTTTTTACATTCAGTCTTGTTGAGAGGAATGCGAAAAAGTATAAATATAGAACTATTGAGGGATTCCATCTTATGAGAGATGAGATTACTCGAACCAATAGGAGCTAAAGCTTTGGTGTGAATTGGTTTTTGAAAGTTGTATATGATGATTTATTATGAATTTCTTAAAGATATTGATGAAATCAAATGGTTTATAGTGTTGTTGGTCATATATATGGTGGTAAAAGATAAATGTTAGTGAATGTTGTTAATAATGTTACAAAGTGAGGAATTTGGCATATCGTTTTTAAAAAACCTATTAGAAAATCATCAACGTATCTGCAATAAAATTAAATGGGGAGTAAATTGTTTAAGCTTTTGAAGATAATAGGATTATGTTTTTGTAAAAATCTTTCTGATAAAAAAAACAAGCAAGTGATCCCGTTTCTTCATCATTATTTTGTATGTAATTTTTTTTATTAAATTGGAAATAAATACATTAATATAAACATTATATTATTATTATTATTATTATTATTATTATTATTATTATTATTATTATTATTATTAGCTCCGCATCTTACTACACGTTTGGGTTATACGCACTAACGCTAATGAGTAATGGTAGCGTGAATGTGAGATGAAATGGAGGATCAACAGTTTAACGTGGAATCCGAACCACGGTGGAGGCCTGGCATTCCCCACAGTCACAAGTTGTGATTAATACACGTCTTGTCAGAGGTGAAGGAAGGGTTTGGCAATCAGATAAATCTATGCCGGGACCGAGGATTGAACACCGGACACCAACAAAGAAGTTTAACACCTTACTCCTAGATCCACCAGGTCACCTGGTATAAATATTATAAATGACTTAACAGGAATCTAGAATTTTGTTTAATGAAACTGGTTTTTGTTTTTCAGTTAAATGTATTGAGCTTTTAACTTTGTGTTCATAACGTATTTTAAGTATTGGAGTCAATTTTTTTAGCTACTTTGCATACAGGAGCGTTAATAATACATACCAAAAACTAAAATATAATTATATATTTTTTTAAATTTAATCAAAAGCCGTCATTTGGCCACAGATAATATAGCACTTTTTTAGAAATATATTACAAACTATTTTAGCACTATTTATATTACCCGCTCAGGTTATACATTTATGTACTAGCTACACTATTGAGATACGGATGAGGAAGGGTGGATTTAGAGAAAGTGCACCCGTATTTACGGGGAGGAAGAGAGAAAACCATTGATGGAAAACCACCCTCAGTGCAACCGACCGGGTTCGAAATTCGATCTCCCCATTTACAATATACTAAAAACTTGTGTACATTTTATTGTATATATATATATATATATATTTAAAATAAATATAATTTGACTAAAAATACATTAATTTTAGTATTCAATTAAAACATACTATTATCTTGTAAATTATATACATCATTTTTAATTATTTATAGCATTTAAAAAAAACTAAGATATGTTAATGAATCTATTTTAAAATTTACAGACTTGTAGACATAGTTTAATATTTATTTACACTTTTTTTACAACATAAGTTTACCTTTTCAAAGTATTTTCTAAGCTGTCTTACTCGATATAGTGTGTATCGTCTTCGTAAATCTGGAGAATGCCGTAAATCCTGATTAGTACCACCAATATATCACACCTAACTTTCTCCCCCATCTTCATTCTCCTTAGGCATGTCAGTAAAACTTCTTTCATTTATAACTTCAGACCGGAATTGATTTTTATTTATAAGCTGCAAATTTGTTTTCTATTTACGAAACTTGCACAGTTAGTATCCACTAGTAGCCTTGGTTTTGACACATGAGGCTGATTTTAATTAATCAACAGAGATATATATATATATATATATATATTAATTGAGTTTTTCATAGTTTATCCAAATGAATGGTTGTATATTCCCTCGAGAGCCGAATATCACGACTGATTTGCCGGGATATTAGAAAGAACCAGAAACCAAACCAGAAAATGAATTGAAGTGCGGTTTTCTGCATTCTTCAATTTAAATAAATGGATGGAGCTCCGCATGGACTTTCTCACTCATTGTTTAAAAATGGAGATATCTACTCAAAACTCGTAATATATATGTGAGACGAATTAAAATACACTAGCAAACCCGATCTATTTTTGACATTTTATTAGGGGTTGCACATATTATGGTTATTGTATTGCTATTAAATACCTCATTTTTAAATTTAGACCAATAAAATAGGTAAACATTGACTATTGAGTCTAAAATGATAGTGATAGATCATTGTTGTACAAATATTTCCCCTAAGAAATTAAAGGAAAAAGAACATACACTTTTTTTAAATACATACTTATTTAATTATTTTATGGCAGGGCTATTCAATTGGTGGGTCACGAGCCACATACAGCCCACCAAGATCCTCATATTGTCCCACGGATTGAAAGTCCAACTACTGTATCACTGGAAATGAGTCGTATACAGCAGTTCAAACGGTATGTAGAGACTCCTGACCTTGAACGGTCAGAGAGATCTTCAGTCTCTTATCAGCGGTGGGGGAAGCTGTAATCCCAGTGTTAATCGGTTCTTGGTTCCACCATAGAGAAAGGGATACATTTCTCTATGGTGCCACCAACATCGGGTGTTTACAATGGAGTGCGAAATAACCCTTCACTCTAGACCCCTTATATCTCCCTCCAAGCGCCACCTCATAAAGACAGTGCTATATAACCTGTTCTTACTTTTGACCTTGAACAATGCAGGTTGCCCGGGAAATAGGGTGAAAGAGAGAGACTCACACCTCTTCTCCCTTCCACCCAACAGCAACTGATTTCTCGCCAGTTGATATTTGCCTTTATTATTGGACGTACATAAATTATAGTAATAGAGGAGTGCTTTGCTTGTAATGTGTTTTATTGTAAATTTTCTAGAATGGCACTCTCTACTTTAAATAGTAAGAAAAGGAAGCCCTTAAGACAATGCATATTAAAACTAAATAAAAAACAACTGAAATATCAGTGGGTAAATTTGGACAAACTACAAGCTGATACTACCAAACAAAACTATAGATAAATACTATTATTAAACTATTGGAAATAGTGACTACTGAAAAATACTACTAAAATAAACTACATAATAATACTATTGACAAATACTATACAAATATATTAATGAAAAATACTAGTGAAAAACACTACACAAATATACTACTGAAAAATACTACAAAAAACTACTGTAAAATACTATTGCAATTAACTTTTGAAATATATTACAGAAATAAACCATTGAGAAATACTACAGAAATAAACTATTGAAAAATTAAATAAACTATTGAAAATTATTACACAAATAAACCATCGGAAAATACTACACAAATAAATCTTTGTACAATACTACACAAATAAATCTTTGGAAAATACTACAAATAAATCTTTGTAAAATACTACATAAATAAATATTTGGAAAATACTACATAAATAAACAGACCAAAATCAATGGATAGAATATCACCTGCATTAGCGTGTAGTGAATTGGATAACCAGCTTCATTGATTAACAAAATATATGTCAAAGAAAATCTGACAATGGAAGACCATTGTGACAGATGTGGTTCAAAATCTAATTTACTCTTCTTCTAAAATAATACACATCTTGTTTCACAATACATTTGTGGAGGATACAAAAGGAGTGGATCAATAAAAGAATAATGGTAGCAGAAATACTGTCCGGCATCCACAGCTGGCTGCTGACACATTTTATTTAGCACTGCGTCTTACAACCTGTTCAGTTTATACACCTATTTACTAATTAAGTAAAGTTAGGGATGAGGTAGCTGTAGTTTATAGGACGTGCACCTAAATTTGCGTGAATAGAATGGGAAATCACTTAGGAAAAAGCACCCTCAGTACACCCGACCAGGATTGAACCCCAATCTCCCAGTCCTTGACAGTCTATATCTATCACGAGACAGCGCGTTAGACCATGAGGTCACCGAGGCTGGTCTGGCACATTCTGATTGTGCGGTTGGAGGCGTGAATGTCACTATTCTGACTTTTCTCACATTTAAGGAAGGGGGGGGGGGCCTTAGCCACCCGGTTTCTAACAACAATCCACTCATATTTTGCTCCTCAGGGTGGGGTTGTTTATTAAAATGATGAACATATAGAGGCCTACAGTCATATAAGTATCATCATCAACGATCACCAATAATTAAATAATGATAATTTGACTTTTCTAACTCTTACTAAAAGCCCTCCAAATTAAAATATTGATTCAGGGAAAGTTCATACCCATGTCTTCATCTGAGAATTGTTTCTTATCTACGGCTGGTTCAGATGAGTAAATTGACACCATCTACCCCATCTCTTTCATCATTCTTCCTACTTCATTCTTCCACTCCTGGTCGCACTCCCTCTGTGAGATGCTCTTCCCGCCTCTTTCTTAGTCTTATTCCTGTACCTTCTATCTCCAACATTCTCTTTATATGTCCATACCAATTCATTCAGTCCCTGTACATCCATCTGCTCTTTCCCTTACGACCTAATTTTCTATTCTCTCTTTCTCTCTCTCTTCTGGTGACAATCAAAATCTTATTTGATAAGTTTGAATAAATTTATATACAGTTAACAATGCATATTCACAAATAATAGTAGTTAAAATCAAAATATAAAAGGTGGTTCAAGTGTCCCAATTAAGGATTACAATGTAAAAAACTACTGCTCCTTCAAATAAGCAACATAGTATTTCTATGTATAAAAACATCTTAGTTTAATTTATTTTTATCCTGCTTAGTTTGAACGAAAATAATTAATTTTACTATAATTTAAGATACAGGTTTTATATTGCTTCTCTGTTCTTAATCGTACATTATGTAATTTCATTTTAATTTGGTTAGAGAAAATAGTAGCTCAGCGTCCCTGGCTAATTCCTAGGGGTCCAGGGTTCGATTTTAAGTGGATACCTTGGGGATTTATCTCTAAAAGCGGGACTCTGCCACAAAACAATCAAAGCATAGGCCCTATAATAATTGTATATTAAAGCAGTTTTATAAAAATTTTATTAAATAGGTGGTCATTTCCAGAAAAATTTAAATAAAAAACCAGTTCTTTAGTTGGTCATCAATTAATCATAGGACACTTTGTTACAAGAGGTTTTTAAATTATAAAGGAAAAATTATTAGTCCTTTGAAAAAGCTATTTATTTTTTGTGAAAAAAAGAGGGTTAAGTTGTGGTCACACCATGCCGTTTCTAAGTTAGTTTTTAACTAATGTGAACATTTACACTATATCTCATTACTTAACCCTAGTGAGTAATGTTTTTGAATTATACGTTATAAAAGAGGTTTTCAAAATTTTAGTAACCTACCATTTGATTCGCGGTAGTTTTGCGAGTAAAATTAAAGAAATAAACAAGGGAATTTTTTGGTATTTTGAAAAAGAAAGTGGATTAAATATGTAGGTTTTGGGTTCTGTGCTCAGTGCTTTTTACAATCAACATTTTTCTAATTCTTCTGAATTCAAGCATCCCTTGACACACTAGTTCACCATAATAAAATAAATGTAGTTATTTAACTTATTTCATATTCATAATCTATACATTTATTTAAGAGCAAGTGAGAATTACCTTTTATGTCACTATGTTTGCGCAACGTTATAAACTGGGTGAAAATATTCTTAAGCACCTTGACAAATAAGAGCTAGGTTACACTTAATTTCATTGCTGATGGAACTGCATGCTTACTATTGAGCAACAGCGTTGTCATTCTTTGGTTTTCCGTGATCAGTCTTCCTTCGGATGTATATCAAATTTGGCAATGCTGCGCTGTCTTTGTTGCCATTAATTTGTGCTTCTTCCTCCATCACAGTCGTAAAGTTACAGTAGTCTGAGTCTCGTGTTCCTAATAACTAGCTCAAAAACATTCACAAAATAATCAATCTAATTTTATTAGTACTCTGTGTAGAAAAATATTTGTTGTTGATCACGTTAATATTTGGTGTGTATCTGTATGTGTTGAGTGTGTGTTTTGTATTTTTTCCGTAAGGTTGTGGAATTATAGTTTCATGTGAATATCACTAAATTTCTTTGAAAAATAGTGTATTGTTAATCGTTAAAATATAAAACAAATTATGGAATCTTCGGCTCTTTACAAACAATTACATTCCAACGGGAAAATATTAGGTAGTTAAGAAAGGGCAATGGTGTTAAGAGACTACACCTATTTTCGTTAAGACGGAACATGTTCTGTAAATCAAGTGCAAATTCAGACTTCAGAAGCTACAGCTGTATCTTATAAGTTAGTTATCTCTATTAAACAAGAATTCAAAACTATGAGAAAGCTACTGACACCAATAAAAAAAAAGAAAATAGCTGCACTCAAATGAAGCGTTTGGTTAAATATGACACTTTTATTCAAGCAGCAATTCGCAGAAAGGTACATTCACCTTACCGTAAAAATGAATTATATACCCTAAATAAAATTAAAGCTTTGATTTATATTGATAGTGATCTTCCTAATTTTCAGATTAAGAACCATTCAATATGTAATTTATAGCCTTTAGTATAAATGCATGTTGTAATATATTTGTTTGTATATTACTATGAGGAAAAAAACATTTTACATAAAATAGTTTTAAACATAATTACGTGGGGAATAGAAAAATTTAATAAACTTCAATCTGGTAAACAATACGACTGTGGAAATAATTAATGTTTCTAGAAAAGGCTATACACCGATAGGAAATATTTTTGCCCGTCAATTAAACCCTCGAACCTCCTCATGCTGCATTGCTTATAATGAAGGATTTCAAAGTAAACCCTTCCCCCTCATTTCCGAACAATCGAAAGCTAGAAGGTCTGGCACCTCTAACAGAGAGTGAGATAGCGAAGATAAATATTGTATCCAAAAGACCTGCAGTTCCCTCAGCTATGAAATTAGGTGTGTATCAAATTGTTACAATATAACAGGGTCAACACAGTCACAAGGAAACGAAGAGTTTAATGATTGGTCCTACTATAATTTATATTAATTCAAAATTATTTTATATTTTACAACATTTACACAACCCACATGTAGTCCCACGCCAAGTGATTTCATATTATTGTTTAAGGTTTAAAAATGTTAATTATTTTATATAAATTGAGTTGGTCCGCCGAAGAAGTAAGGTTAGGTATGTTAATTTTGTTAAGTAGCCTACATAATAATATATTAGGTAATAATATATTCGTATTATTCGAATTTGTAAAATATACGTTTCGTGTTTAATATGTCTTAACCGTTCAATTTTAAGCCATTTTTTCCTTAAAGTATCAAACTTATTGACATCAGCAGTACATTATTTAAAATATTGAAACAAGTAGAATCGATTTAAAATAGGTGAAGTTACTTTAAGTTTATCGTGATCCTGACATAACACAAATAATCGTGGAATGACGTCTTTCAACCAGTGTGCAGAATCAAAGGAAAGTCATACATCATCGCCAGTATGCACATATTGAAAGTGATTAGGGCGATTTGTGGTCGAGTTTTATCGAAATATGATATTTAATAAAATTGTTTAAAAAATTAAATCTTGGTTTTATTAGATTCAATAAACTATAATGTGAATAAGATATCCCCTCATGGTACAATTTCAGCGAAAAATAGCCAAATTTGGGAAGGCTAAGGAGTATTACACATTATATTTCTTTAATATATGACTGGAAGTGTGAATTTTAGTGCTTTAGTAGATCCGTTTTTCTTTCTTAGAAAATACAGATTTACAGGCACAGTTTACTTCTTACGTGCTTATGACAGTTTATACTGATTAAAAAAAAGTTAATGAATAAACGTTGTTGATTTAGAACAATGGTAAATAACTACCCATATTTGGGATGTTTGTTGTGAAATAAGGTTCAATGAGGTCTCTGTATATTGTTTTTACGTTTATAAATACATAAGCTAAATTTCAATTAGAATTCACGAGAGTAATAACTACCACGTGACCTTCAAAATAGAGAGACAAACTTAGGCTAGTGATTTTGGTAGGTTTTGTTTAATTGCCCTAAAAAGCCCGGTCCTTGAGTTTCGTTCCATAAACTGCTTTAAGTATTAAAATTTGGTCTGAAATATTTAGAAAATTATTAGACCAATATATGCCTACTATCGAATTTATAGGTTAGTAACTTAGGCCTGAAACTATTCTTGAGGTTTGCCATAGCAGTAAGATTAATAAACCTTTTCATTATTATATAACACCATGAACTAAACCTATTATAAGATCACAATGGCTATGAGCATAAATACATATTTATAGGCATGTGAATAAATATATAAGCCTATAGGAATATGCTTAAATATAAACAACCCGAAATATGGCCTAGACCCCGGCGAGTATTAACTAGATCATGTACGTATATATATATATATATATACAGCACTGCATATTTATACCTAATAAATAGGATAGGAAACTTACTTCCAAAAACATTTATCCTTGCTGGAACAGTTTTAAAATTCTTGTTTTAATCTTGAAATTACTGTGCGGAGAAGATTTTATAAGTTATGGTAGCACACTTTAAAACAACTTTCTGTGATGGTTTATAAATGGTCGAAATTGATTTATTTCTAATACATTCTAAGTAGCCAATAGAAAAACAATTTTCCTCCTCAGGGAATTCAAAGATTCATAGCACTTTTCAAAATTAAATGCCACCTTAACAATACCATAACTCAAGGAGACATTATGGATATTGGATATTAAAATCAAAATATAGAGTAAATGGCAGCAGTAAATTAACTTTCTGTGAAAGAAACAAGTACTTTTTAAATACGTACATACACAGATATCTTAGTTCATATAATATTGAATATGAATAATGTTTAAATTAAATGTGATTTAAAAAATTATCTTAAAGTAGTTTTACTCTCAGTAATACCGTTTTAATTATTTAAGATTTATTTTATAATAGAGTTGTAGGTACTCAGCTTGGATTTATTGATATGTCCGGTCGTAGTTGAATAAAAATAATTAATAAAGTGCCTTTTTTCACCTTTTTAAAATTCTAATCCATATTTATTTTTTCCTAAATGTTAAATATTTATTGATAATTGGCTAATCTGGCATGTTTATATATGTACGAGCCAACGAGATCTTAACTTTTATAAGCGATACATACATTACAATAAAAAATATAGTAATAATATAATTTGTAACTTTAACCTATTTAAATTTAACGTTTTACTCTTAACAAAATGAAGTATATGTTATATTAATATTAATCTTAAATATAGTTCAAGTCTTTAGTAAAATTTTAAAATTGTTTTGCTAATGACAATCCACAATAGTTCTTAATTTAACAATTAACAACCTCAATAAACAAAAAAAACTACACATCCATGTAGTAAACTACAAAACTTGATTTACTAATGAAAATATGAGTAGTTTTATTTTTACTAAATATAATTCAATAGTATTTCTAAAATACTACTAAAATTCAATAGTGATTCTAAAATATTACTAAAATTCAATAGTGATTCTAAAATACTACTAATATTGAATAGTAATTCTAAAATACTATTGAATATCAATAGTTATTCTAAAATACTTCTAAAACTCTTTAGTTATTATAAAATAATACTAAAATTCCGTAGTAAATCTAAAATACTACTAGATATCAATAATAATTATAAAATACTGCTAAAATTCAGTAGTAATTCTAAAATACTACCAAAATGCAATATTAACTATAAAATACTACTAAAATTTAATAGTAATTATAAAATACTACTAAAAATCAGCTGTAAATCTAAAATACTATTAAAACTCAGTAGTTATTATAAAATATTACTAAATCGGTATAGAATTAAAAAATTCTAGTTTTCTGTAGTTAATTTTCATAGAGGAGCTTAATGATGAAAATCATCTAAATTAACCTATTTTAAATATCCCTGAATTACATCAATATTATTTATAATATAATATCACGTTTCATTCTCCCCAACCCCTACTAAACTACAAAAGTATAATATAATAATGTTCAAAATTACTGCCAAATTGAACAAAATGTCCGTCCCAGCAAATATGATGAGTTTTACGAGTGGCCCATTTGGATAACTAATTGATTATCCCTTCTTTATGGTATTACAAAATTACGTTAAAATTTTAGTTGTATATCCGTACATCTAAAGATCCCAAAATTGTATTAATATATTTGCCAATATATCAAAAACTATTGGTTTTACAATACTTATATATATGTTTTTCAAATAAATGCTTTTTATTATTAATAAAACTACAATTTTGCAATAATAAGTTATTTAGTATCGCAAATAGTTGCGGAGATAGGGAAATTTTCGCTTCTGTCGCTCTTCATTTTCTTGGTAAAATGAAAATAGCCATTTTATAAATAATCTTAATCAACGCCTAGATACGAATTTCAATCAAAATCGTTAGAGCCTATTTTGAGAAAATCGATGTTATTTTCTTTTCTCCCTTTAGTAAACGTGTCTTAATTTTAGGGTTAAACACACACATATACGGCCAGTATTCCAAAAAACACTTTTTAGGATTCGTTGGGTCATGACACGTTGACATCCATCAACATTTCAGGTTACTTATTTTTTACGGTCGTAATACTTTACCTTGAGTCTTCGAAAAGTTATATATATATATATATATATATATATATATATATATATATATATATATATATATATATAAATATATATATATATATATATATATATATATATAAGCATATAGCTTGTAAATTCTTGGTTTTATTAAAATACGTTTCAATTAAATATTTTCACTATACATGGTTTTACATATTTGCCCTAATATGTATTTTCATATCTCAAATATTTACGAAGATATGATAAAAAGTATGAATTTAAGAACCAGACCAGAACCCTTAATATCATTTTGACGTCAAATTGAGAGTAGCCGTTTTGTTTGTAATATAGATCAATATTTAGAAATGAAATTTAATCAAAATCGTTTTAGCTGATTTTCATAAAATCTTTTTTTTTTTCTATTTTCACCCGTAAGGAAGCTACCCTTAATTTTAAGCTTGGATATCAAATTCCAAAAAAAACCTCGTGGCAGCCCTATGAAAACCCCAGATACCAAGCTTAGCCCGATCGGTAAAAAAGTTTAGGGTCTATTCCGAGGTAATTACAAAAAGATTGAAAGACAGATGGCAATCCAAAAATACCTTTTCGAATTCGGTGGCGTCATGAAACGTCGACATTCATCAAAATCTCGAGTTAGATTTTTATGACGATCGCAATACTTTCTATACCTGTAAGGTAGTGATAAAGTAAAAGGTAAAACTGGGATCAGTTCAGCAGATATTTAACTAATTTTTTTAATTTAAAATACTAAGGGTACCGTCTAAAAGATGAAAAGTCAAATTTTAGCTCAAATTGAGTTATTGTTTCTATTTGTTAGACAATCATGGGATCACTATAGCACTTCAGGGTATGGTAAAATGATGTATCTGTCATATTTAAAGTAATTTATACAAAATGTGTTTGCAGAGGTATTTATGGGATTTAAATATAATAGTTCTTGTCCTGGAAAAAAGTGTGTAATATGAATTTCTCTATTTTACCTGTGTTTCATTCATACGGCGTAAATATTTCACTGATCTCAATTGCATAGTTTTTAAAGTAGAATACATAATACCCTATCAATGACCCTATGCATGGTTCCAGTTGTATTAAATACCTATTCTTTGTTCTTTCTGAAGGGTGATATGAACCTTAAAATTTAAATATCCTCATTATTAAAAGTAATATTAAATATCTTAAATTGCATCTAACTGATTAAATTGAATGTAGGAAAAGTATTAGTTCAAATAAATAGTTTTACTGAGGTCATAATTATTAATACCATGCATAATATGTGTATATATATATAAGCTACCTTAACATTAAAAAAATAGGGTATTAATGAGAAAGATAAATTTGGAATAAACTGACTGCGTGCAGGGAAAATAGGAAATAATTTAGGAAACTTAATTTAAGTAATACCAGTTAGGATCTTATCCCTGAACTCACTGGCATAGGTAGACCAGACGAGACGAGACTAATGCCTTTCTCTATGTACCTTGATATGAATAAATGTATTAAAATTGAAGTCAATTTAAAACTAGAGCACATTACATTTTAACCTTTTCAATAGAGAAGCAAACAGTTATTTAGACTAATTTTATTTCAAAATGTTCAGTAATACGTACAGTACAGTGCATTCTTCGTGATCATATATTTTAAATAATAAAACAATTCGTATTCATTTCCTAGATTACAATAGAGAGTGGTTATTCAAAAACTGTATATGCAATCTATGTACAATGTACACATATTAAAATGTTACTATTTGCATGTTTAAAAAAAATCACATTAAAATAAAATACAGTTAAGTCTTTTTCATATAATTTCCAAATGTGACTTAGATAAAATACGAATTTAAAACATTTTAAATTACAAACATTAGGCTAGACAGTAAAAACCAGGTATGAAGAACATTAAAATGTACTGAGCTATTTTTCTACATTCAACATATATAATAATTAATATCTTATTACTAATTATTAGGTATTAATATTTCATATAAAAAGGCACACATTAAAATCTCCTGGACTTTACAATGAATATATGAAAGAAGTAATTGTAACGTTTTTAAATGTGAGATAATGTGATTACAAACATGTTTCTTGTATAACATATTATTTGTAACATAGTGTTGTACCATTAACATTTATTGTTTATTAAGCTTTTTATTCAGTAATTATTTGCAAAAATGAATAATTTACAATATCTATTACTCGCTTAAAACACGATTACTAAAACGAGTGCTACTTACAAAAGTGTACATAATACATTTACATTAAAATACATATATGTATCAATACCATATACTGCTATACTACTGTAAAGAAACAACCAATATCTCATTCGACAGTAGATTCTCTTGAATATAGTAACATATTCGCATTACTCATATACACATACTAATCACACCCAATCGGATTATTTGAAGATAAATATTTTATACATCCCTCAGAAGTGGTTAAGTGTTAAGGCAGTTGCATTAAGTGCTAAAGATCAGAAATACATTTTCAACTACACACGTTTCACAGTTAAATAATCAGATAATGGTAAGTGTATACATATTTTTTAGCATATTGTAATCGAACCAAAATAACTGGTTCACGTTTTTAGTTTTTAACAACTTATACTAGTTTTTATTTATTCTATAAATAGCTGTTTATATCTACTATAGCATGCAAAAAGACATTTTTTAACATTATAGGAAGTTGGCGTGAAGATATATAATTGTGAAAGATGTTATGTTTAGCTTTGATGACTGAAATGTTTAAAAATATAAATGTAGGATTGACGGTTTTAGCACTGTACCACTAGGACTAATGGATTATGCACCGTAGCATTAGGAGCATAGGTTCTTAGCAACCTCAGCTATTATAATTCTTAGGCTGTTTCTCATTTTCATTAATTGAGTAATTGAACGTGCACTTTCTGAACCGATTGATTACATCAGCACACGACATGTAAACTAAATTCAATCTATAACAGACACAGCATCTAGCCCTTGGCTGTTAATTCATCACTGTACATTTCACAGTGGTAATTTGTATGACCATTCCAGGAATTGAACCCGAGACCGTTAACTCAGTATATATACACGCCACCGACACTTGGGGGGATGTTCTTTATATTTAAGTAAATAGTGCTCTCACCTTAGCAGGGTCTATATTTGTAAGAGTATATGAATACTACCACTCACTCTTCTCCCAAGATATGGCAGTTCCCTTTCATAGCTTTCTCACTTTTATTCCTTTAAAGCATGATATATTACCTTGACTTGGTAAGCTTGAAAAGATTTCTTTTGGTTTTAAATGTCTCTAACTTGGAATAAAAAATGTTTAAAAATAAAATCACAAAAACAATAGCAACACACATAACAACCTAGGTTCCTCTTTGGTGCGCTTTTATATTTTAATGCACTATCTTCTGAAGATTTTTTTGTTGTCAAATTACATTATATAATTTCAATGTCAGCTGTATACAACTGCGATAAAAATAGCTAGTGTGAGTAGTAAATAGAAGAGTTGCTCAAATAAATAATCTATGAAATGATATGTGTTGCAATTTATGGGAAATCAACTATAAAAAAAACTGGCCGAGGTAGCTGAGTGAACTAAGCCAGTAGTACTGCATTGCACTTGGCCACCATATATGTTTAAATAGGGGTTCAAATGCATTGTAGTCCGTGAAGATAATAAATCAAGTTCGCCTACTAGGATGTCCCGGTAAAGAGTATTTAAAGGTAAAAATCTAGGAAAGGGGTATGGATTATAATTTTCCTCGATTGTTTCCCATGCAAATAGTGATACGTTTTATATAATTTCTACTTTACTCATACCCGCCTCGGTGGCTTAGTTGGCTAACGCGTTTGTCGTGTTGAGCTTGACTGCTGAGGACGGGGAGATCGAGGTTCGAATCTCAGTCGGGTGAACTGAGGGTGGTTTTTACTAAATGGTTTTCCACTCTTCCTCTACGCAAATTTGGGTTCACTTCCTCTAATTCAACTTTTACCATTTCCTAATCCATTAGCGTAACTAGTACTTGAAGCGTATAACCCGAATGGGTAGTAAGACGTTGTGCTAAATATTATATTATATTACTTTCCTCATACTTACCCCTTTAGTGTAACTAAATTATATTTTTATATCCCTGAAGAGTATTGACCATTACGTGATTCAGAATTTAAAAAAAGGGTTAATTCGTGCACACTACATGTGCATTCAATCGGCTAAGAAGAAAATGATCAGGACAAGATAATCGAGCATCGTTATAATTAGTATTTGTAATTGGTCTTATTTAGCTTATGCTCACATTACAATCGTTGCACTTCTTTTGTTTCCAGTTAAAAAGACAGATTTAATTTATAGAGTAAATTTAAATATACAAATTGTTGAAATATATATTATATCGAAATGCTTTGGATTTGAGGAAAATAGCTATTTTATAGTTTCACCAATCCTATCACAATTGATGTGTTACAGCAATGGTAATATTTCAATACAAATAATTATTTGTATGCAACTATACACAAACTGGTGAGTACAGTGACTAAAGATACCAAGCCAATATTTTATGAAATGACAGAGAAGGGAGTATGTGGCTCGTATTCCAGCATAGTATACAATTTAGTTTTTTCTTAACATTTCTCAATCTCCCTTCACAAAAATTCATATAGATATACTATAAAGTATACGTCCTTTAAATTGAATATATAAAATGCGTAAGAATTTGAGGGTCAAAGAGTAATTGTATAAAAATAATAAATAAAGATAATTAATTAAATTTCGGGGATGGTTTGAAAAACTTTCTGTATTTGTAGATCACTTCACCTATAAATAATATGGCAGCAAATGCAACTCCAATTAGTAATAAAATTAATGGGGCTTTCATGTGTTTGATTTTTAAGGGATTCAGTGATCTAGATTTAGTTCCCCTCTTTGAAGTTAGAGATTTCTCAAATAATACTTCTTTTTTCCATTTATTGTACAACCCAGCTTCTGTGATCTTCCTCATTAAAACATTCATAGTTTGTAAATATTTCGGAATAACCATGAAAGCCAAATTAACAATGCCTAGATATTGTTTCATAACGTGAATTTGTGGATATCCATCGCTGTAAAATCTTCCATCGTTCAGCGCATATTCAGCTTTGGATAGGTAAGTCAACCTACCAAAACTTCTGTTCTTTACAACCAACTGCATACCTGTGCTTTCTTCGTGGTACTTAATGTGATGGAATGCAAAGTCTGCCAGTTCTTCATCGGTCATATTGGAAGTCTCAGGATAAGCTTTAGTAAAATCCACCGATCGAAAAAAGGATCCGAGGATCATCCCTTGACTGTGATGTACAGATAGTGTCAATCCAGATGACAGAAAGGTACCCAAGCTGTCTATTTCTGGGTAGTAACAAGGGACTGTCATAAAGCTTGTTACAAGACCTGCGTACATGTTGGTTACTAGTACACTCAGAGCGAGAGACGAAATGATGAAAAATCTGTGAAACAGTCGAACAGGATTGAACTTAATTTCTCCTAATATAAATGTTCGAAACATTTCCAAAAGTACACTTCCTGTGAAGTCCGAGTCCTCTCCAAAACTAGGGATAGTCAATAACTTCCATATTACAGTCGTGATAACAAATACACTCAAGTAAACAACCCAGGTTTCTGTTGTGAATGGTCGCAACATCTTCATGTAATATGGGATTTGAAAGGACTTTGGGACGATTACCTTCAACTCGTCCTGTTCATGTGGATATAAGTTAAAGAAAAAACCAGGTAAAGGGAATGGATTATCTAGCATTTCGTAGGAGAGAAAATCATATATATTATTATTAGAAGTGATGGTCATCGAAGCGTTCACTTGTTTAGCTAGAGCTGATATACATGCATACGTGTAATCTCCTGTGTCGTCATAGTTGGCACTTTCACCTGGGATTCCCCTGAATCTTCGTTGTCCGTAAAATTCATTTACTCGGAATGGTTGTCCACGCATATTGAGTTGTTTGTTTGTAGCCAAGTGCTTATTTAGTTCTTTAATAGACGTAATATTTATTAATTTACCTCCATCAATAAATGGATGATAGGCTACAAACCAAAATGTCTGATTTTTACATATGTCAGAATCGACGTTATGGTTCTGATATATAATAAATAAACTCTTATATGTAAAAGTGTCTAGTGATTTAAACATATCAATAGGACCAAGATTGTATTCTTGAATCGGATGAGCTAAGATAAAAACAAAACTATTTCCCATATTCACGTAATTGAATGAATTTTTAAGAAATAGAGTAAAATTGCTATTCCAATCTTCCACGATAATAATGCATCCAGTGTTGTGTGTTCGTGTAAAAAAATATATCGCATCAAAGTTATAAAATAGCATACGTGAAAAATCGTCTTTCTTTTTCAATCCGTATGGACGACTAAGTCCAGAGTGTACAATAGGAAGTGTATTCCCTTGGAACACAAGTTTGTATATTTGCTGGGGTATAGGAGAAGCAGAAGAGGCATGGTTGCTTATCATGAAACTCCTAGCGTCTGTCTTGAAATAATTAGCAAACCCTGAGATGATATCATGCAAATTATTACTTTGCCTTTCTCTTTGGCATGTGATGGTTTCAATTATATTACAATTAGCAAAAATGACAAGGTAACACGCCCATAAGGCAGTGAACTTGATTATAATAGTCATGTCTGTACACACACTTTACTTTGAGATCCTGAAAAAAATAATTCAAATAAGTTATGTAATATTTGTAAAATTTAAAGGATATAATTATTGACACTATATTAATTGTTACCATTGTAAAAAATATAATATTTATATTCATACTAATAATATGCCATCATACTTTAAGTTGCCTTAAATATGTAAAAAATGTATAAAAATACTTTAAAATTTATTAATGGGCTATAAATAATTTAAAATATATAGCCAGGATAAATTTCAAGAGGGTATGCCAGAATACACTTGAAGATATCTCGCACGTAAGAGAAAATGAGTGAGTTTTCATGTATCCTCTCTATATATAATTTTAGATTAATATATTTAATTACATAAAATGCAAACTTAAAAAGTGTTACAACACAATCACACAAACATTTTCAAATTTTGTGTTTAGCTTCGAAGAAAATTTTTAGAACTAGGTTTTAACTAAGCTACGCTTATACATTTTTGCTCTTAAAAGCCAATAAATCATCTTTCTAATTACAATAATCAATTTATGTATACATTTTAAACCAAATTGTTCAAATATATTTAACAAAATTCAAATTTTCAATGATAAATATTTGGAAAATATGCTCGAATTATTTACTTGTAAAACTAAAAAGGATTTGTTATTTATAATGCATAAATATTAATAATTTTCCAATTTGAATTCAATCGTTAAGGTCAATTTCCAAATCGTTCAAACTCTCTATTATTTCTTTAAATTAATTTAGTTCAAATTAATAAATATACTTTATTTTTGATACGTAAAATAAACTCCCGATACCAGTCTTGAGACAAATCACTAAAACCATTTTATAAATAATAACAAAATTGTTCAATAGTAAACCAGCTATAGCCAAATTTCTCACCCAAAATAATTATACCTATTTATTTGTGATGTTTATTTAAAACACACTACAGAAATAGGTAAATTTAAAAAAAATCTTTATAGCCATTTTAAAATAAATCGACTATTCAAAATTCACTCCCAGGGTTATTTCTTATGTCTATCACACTTAAGATTCCAATTGGAATCAAATCGCTAGGGCTATTTTTATAATATTTTAAATCTTTTTTAAATATCAGTCATCAGTAAACTATAAATAAATTAGTTTTACACCAAAACAAACATGCAGTGTTAATTGTAATGTCAAACCTTTCTTAATACCCATTTGGAACCAAATCGTCAAGGCCACTTCTTAAATACTTCAAGTTTTAGAAAGTCTATCCTCAGTAAACAACCCTTATACGAATTTTTGCCCCCAAACCAATTATATATTTTTTTCATTTCAAACAAATAAACAATATTCATTTTAGACAGCATCGTTGAAGAAATTTTCTTAAAATTCAAAAAACTACTCATAAATAAAAATATACCTTTAATTGAGGGGTCAGGGTAAAAAAAACTTTTTGTGGTATTCCCATATTATATTTAGCTGTAAAGTTTGAACCAAACACGTCTAACCGTTTAGTATCTTAGGTCAGGGACAGACAGACAGATTAATAATATCCACTTTTTTGGTTTCGTATTAACATAAAACGTAAAAACACATCATTATCTCGAGATCAATTTTTTTACAATCACAATACTTTATATTGATATGAAAAAGTAAAAAAAATCTAGAATCTAAATTCGCTACACAGTGTTTTAAAAATGTATTATTTAAGAGAGAAGAAATACCTGTTTCACACTAATTATTTCATATAAAATAAATGAGAATATATTTATAATTTTCTTTTAGAATAAATAATTATTTTCATAAGATCAATAAACAGAATAGTATGTTATTGAAAAGGTAATCCATTTAGGAAACAAAGTATACATATTTTGTACTAAAATGATATTCATCGCATAGAATGTATTAATAATTTATTTGGTGACCTTGTGGTCTAGGGGTAAGGTGTCAGACTTCTATGCTGGCAGCCGGGGTTCAATCCTCGGTCCCGGCAAAGATTTATCTGATTACCAAACCCTTCCTTCACCTCTGACAAGATATCTTGTGAATGTGGGGAATGCCAGGCCTCCACCGTGGTTCGGATTCCACGTTAAACTGTAGGTCCTCCATTTCATCTCACAATCACCCCACCATTACACATTAGCGTAAGTGCGTATAGCCCGAACGGGTAGTAAGACGCGGTGCTAA
>CABEEJ010001839.1:40879-129177 GCA_901482245.1 Timema douglasi
GCGACATGACAAAGATCTGCCCTAAGTGTTCTGCCAAAAAATGGGCCGATGAAGCTAATGGCATGTGCTGTGCTTCTGGAAAAGTTAGTCTCCCCAATATTAAAGAACCGCCACAGCCAATGAAAAATCTTTTGACAAATAATCATTCGCTATCTAGACATTTTTTAACCAACATCCGTAAGTACAATAGCCTTTTTCAAATGACTTCGTTTGGTGCCAAAGAAATAAGAGAAGGAAATTTTATGCCAACTTTTAAAGTAGAGGGACAGGTTTATCATCTTATTGGTAGCCTTTTACCACCACAAGGCCAAAATCCACAATACTTGCAGATATATTTCATTTCAGACGCAGATCAGCTATCGTTGAGGTCAAACATAGCTCCAACGCTAAAAATCGATTTAATTAACGAACTACAGACCACACTGAATAGCCACAATGTATATATACAAAGTTTTAAACAAAACTTAGAACTAGATAGTAGACTGGACTGCCGATGACGGGGAGACCAAGGTTTTGATTAAATAATTGATTTTGATAAGGATTCATATCATGATACGGATATAATCACTTTTTGTTCGCATCCGTGTTTTAGTTGACTAATTTCAACAAAAAACGTTAATGGTACATTACTATAATATTTACATATATTGTCTCGCGGACTTTTTTGTTCACATTAGTGAGAACGTTCAATATGTATATATTTTTTTAATGTAATACTAATAGTTTTTGCAGCGTACGCGGAGAAAGCATATTTATAGGCAATTTTTTATACCTTGTCAGTAATATAATAGTTTAAAATACATAAAATCATAATTTTACCTCAATGTTTAAAGTTGTCAAACCAACCAACAAATAAATTCCTGTGGCCAATAGTGCAAGCCTTTTATTGCCTAATTTATTATTCACTTAACTTGACCTATAACTTTCATAAAACATTTTCCTAATAAACAAACACGTATTATAACATAATCAATACATGTTATTTTTATTATAAATACTTCTCCTTTGCCGTTTATAAAAGAAAATTTATGTAAAACCTATCATTATCCACATGATATAGACAATGATTAATTTAAGAGTAACAATATATTTGAATACCTACAGAAACAGCGCCTTCACTTTTTTTTATACTATTCCCAGAAAATTTAACATAAAACATATATTTATTATTTCATTTACTCGGAACAGGAAGGCGGCTATCCAAATCATGGGTAAAGATGTAATCGATATTTTCTATAATTATTATTCTCTTGGACGGAAGTTAGCCTAAGCCTACTGGACATTGTTAATAGTGATATTATAAAGGGAAACATATTTATGGGTAGTATGAATAATAAGTTAATTGTATTTCTTAAGTATGAGTGTTAAACAAAAATACTAAGTAAATGGTACGATAAGACATTAGCTTCTACAAGTGAAACATATTAATAACAAACACCTTTGTGGACGAATACAACTATTATTTGTACCTCTAAATAAGATTATTTTAACAATTAATAACACTATTATATAATTTTAAAATGAATAGGTAGACATAAGAACAAAGGCCTCAGTCTCGTTTTGACTACTTTTCAGTGATTGGAAACACTGTTAGGTATATTAAGCCGATTATACATAAATGGTTTCTGAGTTGCTTCCAATTAAACTGTGGCTACCTTTATCCTAAACTATTTTTTATTATTTCTTCCCTTATTTGTAGAAAGTATACTAATAGCTTGGACGGGTAGTAGAACAGAATACGCAACAAATTATAAATTTCCATTTGTACTTGAAGCGTATGAGTAATTAACGACCTACTTTTAGGTAAGACAAATAATATTTTAAAAGAAAATATGTTTTTATAGCGAATGAATATAAATTCAGTGTTGTAAGAAAAGGTGGAAAACACCCTTTAATGTAACCCATAAGGATTTAAACTCCGACCTTCCCGTCAATTCTGGTAGAGTTCAAATAAACTCTTAGTTCTGCTACCACTATCGGTAACATCAATAAATATAAATACCTCTATAAAAATATTCTTTCTTTATATTTAAAAATTCGTCAACTATTTAAAAATAGTTGGTAGGGATCGGTAAGGTAGAATTTAAAGGAAGTGCATCCACATTAGTTCCCTGGGAGAGAGTGAGTTCATTTAGGAAATCGATAACATTTTACTATATAAGAAATGTATTTTATATAAATATTTCGTTGATTCATTGATAAGTGAAAGGTACACATTATTCTAACTATGCCGGGATCACGAGCAACTTAACGTAACTTAACGTAAAGGATCTCCTCATGTGTTTAAATCGAAGCGATCGCGATACAGTTATCTTAACGTTGACTTGCAGTTCACTTAACGTAAGAGATGTCCTGGGAGATCTTTCCCTATAAGTGAACATTACTCAAAGGGTATCATGTGAGCTAACCAGACAATTATTACACGAGTGACGTCAACAAGGCTATTTATTAATTCATTTGTTTGTTTTAAGATCAAGGTCTAATCTTTAGATTATATTCTAGTGATCAGACATTGACACAAAATAGCTAAACTAAAATAGGAAAGCTTAATTTATTAAAAAAAGTTTAATATTAGATATTTATTATATCGATTGAAAACTGTAAAAATTCACAGATCATTACTACAAATAGTAAAAATCACAGATCATACTCAAGAATGTACATGATTAACTCGAGTTGTTACGTTAAGTTACGTGAATCGTGATCACACATTTGTTTTCTTAAGCTAAGTTAATTTTACGCAAATGTTACGCTAAGTTAACGTTAAGTTGATCGTGATCTCGGCATTATATATGAACAGAACATTGAGTGTTAGACCAGTCTGATCCACTACTCGAATAGGTGTCATTATTTCACATGGCCAACACAGCTGGTGCATACTCTAGTTGCAATAACAAATACTTTTATCACACAAAATGCAAGAATATTGGTATTGATAATATTTATCAAATATGAGAACTACAGATCACATCACTTGAAGTATGAATACATGAAAGTAAATCTAGTGGTTTTTCTTTATATTAGTCAAGTTAATTCATAAGAAAATTAGGGTTTATTGTCTAAGGTGTAGGATAAGAAAATTCCTATTATATTAGAACATAGCCCTTAAACTAGGTTCAAGCATTGTCCTGTTCGAGCTCACGTATCTTTTGAATATTATCGTTATGTTCTGAATAGTATCGTACGTAAAGAAGCCACGAGTTTCTTGTGTAAAGTACACAAATTAGATAACAAAAAATAGTTTTTTTAAAGTTTTCATACATTTCAATCACTCCAATCGTAAATCTAAAGAGTATCTTTCCTTCTATTATGACCGGTCGCCAGATCATAGAAGATGTGACCACACGCACACATTTAACTAACACGAGATATGTGTTTCTAATCTATAAATAACTAGTTTAATAATATGGAATATAAAATAAACAATTATTTACAAAAGATGCTTGATACATGGTATCTGTCCCTGAGTAAACTACCCTAACTCCAATATATTCTTAGACCACGCAGAAGTCTTTAATTTGACAACATCCTCTAATGAATTATTACCTGACACAACTGTCCTGATAGCTAGTCAGTCAGTTTGTCCCTGCATCAAATCCATTTACATGCTCAGTACTTTAGACATTGTCTCAAGACTAGGAATGTAATCGTAGGGCTAGGCGGCCGTCCTAGGTTGCAACTATTCCTAGTTTCAACGATGCCCTTCTATAGCTGGACATTATTAATTATGAGTGTACACTCTGTTCAACATATTCTTGGATAACAACATTTTTATAAGGTAGAGAAGTGTTAGTGGTAGTTGAAAATCCCTTTAATGCTTTCAAATAAAGTGGCTAAGAAGCGTTATTACAGTCATATGTAACACACGTGTCGCTACCAGCGATGTGGCTATGAAAGTGTGCTCTTATATTCGACCGAACATATGAATACACTTTCTTATAAAGTTCAAAAACGTTCTGAAAGGGAATCGTGGTTGTAATGGAGATATATTCTACTTAAACTAGCTACTTTAACACTATATTCATATATCAAATCATATGTTCAACAGCCTGCACGGTAACTAAACGTCAATTATTTTTTATTCTAGATGACTCATCATGGGTAGGTCTGAGATGGATTTAAGACCGGATATACTTAGGAAATTTTCTCTTATATTAGTTTTTACTCTTCCTTCATGCAATTGAAGATGCATTTTTACTAAATTTTACCTTAATCCTCTTATACCAAAAAATAAATTAAATGCATATAGCCCAAAATGTTGATTTTATTTATTTAGCACCGCGTCTCACTACACGTTCGGATTATACGCTTAAATACTAATTACGCTAATTGGGTAGTAGTTGTGAAGGTTGAATTTAGAGGAAGTGAACCCACATTTGTGTGGTGGGAGAGTGTAAAACAAATTATGGAAAACGAAACCCCAGTTCACCCAACCGAGGTTCGAACCTCGATCTCCCCATCCTCGGCAGTCTAGCTAAACATTAAACTAGCGCGTTAGCTAACTAAGCCACCAAGGTGGCTCATAATGTTGATAGATTGGGATGATATATATATATATGTTTATTCAAACTTATAAATATATATTTATATATAATTTCTTCAACCAACGCTTTTGCTAATTATTTGCACCACTGGCAATACATTATTTTTTGCTAGCCGAACGTGTTACTACCATAACGGGACTATACGCATATAATATTATATATTATATGATGTATTAGGGTTGAGAAAAATTTAATTTAGAGAAAATGTAAATGAATTTTTGGAGATAGAGAGTAAATATGATTTAAGAAAAACTACTTTTAATACTCCTAACCAAGATTCGATCTCCTATCTCCCCTTCAATGGCAGTCCATTCTACTGGTGGAGTGGTATTAAACCATGTGGCCACAGAAATAAATGATTGTTTAGCTATTATCAATTAATGTTGAGAGATAAACAAAATGATTGTATATTATAAACCTGCCTTTCTAACGTGATTCCTTTATATCAAATTTTTATATACATCTATACCATGTATTCTGCAAGTATCTCTTTTTTAAAGATGGCATACATTTTGACATCTCAAAGTTAATCACGGTGTCTTTCAGACAGTGATTACATTTATTTATCTTATCCACCCAATTTTAACAGCTCGGGATACGTGCATTTTATCTACGTAAAAATGGTAGGTTTGAAGAAGGTGTAATTTCATGTGAACGTACCCGCATTTGAAACGATGAAGGCTGGGAAAAGATTTATATAAGAACACCTCTCTTTACACCCTAATGGGAATCAAACTCCAACCTACCCACTACTAACACACAAGGCTAGAAAAACCGGGATCAAAGTGACTAGAAATGTGAGTTTTATTATCAAGATATTATAAGACCTTATGTACGATGATTCAATTATCTCTTGAATTAAAAAGTGATCAAAATAGTCTTATACATTTGACAGTATGGCATTTAAGGTATTTTATTCTAGGCCAACCTCTAGCTTTACTTTTTCTCTTTGCGTCATTTTATACTACAACATATATATATATATATATATATATATATATCAAATTAACCTTCCGGTATACTTATTACTCGTTTTCCATATACTGATCTTTTCGGCACCGTCACAAGAAATTCGCTTAAGCTGGAGACTATATCATATTTTGAGCTCCCTGAAGAACAACGGAGCTCCTATCTCGTATTTTAAGCCAGAAAGTTTCGTTTAAAAGAGGATTTAGAGGGGATGCATCATGAAAATGTTTACGCAAGCAGGAATATAAAAAAAAGGGAGGGGGTAAGGGAAAAAAACATTGTAAAGACTCGCTGATGTGTGGCAGTGAAGGAATTGTGAGGATGAAACGTTACTAGGAATCACTTCTAGAATTCTGCAACCTTGGACTTTTACGTATGTTATTATATAAATGAGTTATTGCGAATATAAACAATATGACATTTTAGATAAAGCGTCAAATAAATATTAAAGCTTATAAAATCTAATGACTGTGGTTTTAGATTAATTCTTAAATTATTTACTAAAAATATAATAAATTTACAAATCAGTCATCGAACATTAAAAATTCTATTGCTCAATTTTAACAAGTAATTAATTATAAGCTATTAATAGCTATTCAATAGTTTATAATGATTTCAGTTCATGAGTAAAAGGAGTTTAACTTTCTTTTTTATTCGTTTTGCCTACCATTAAGATAGTAACATGATTATTAATTTATAGAGCTGAAATTTAATATAACTAGATAATAATATAGTTTGTGAACAATTATATAGTTATACTATTAATAATATTATTTTAAAATTATCAAGTATTAGAAAATCATCGATCAGTAAACTACTATATGGTTAGGAAAAAAGTTCTGAAATATAGTTATTTATCATATAAGTATCTAGTTCGAACATAATCCAGCAAACCGTTTTATATCTGTGACCAGGGATAGATAGACAGACGGACAGGCATGGGGACAACAGTTGTAAAATCCACATTTTTGTTTGTTTTGGATTCACATAAAACGTTCCTCATAATTTACAGATTGATTTTTTTTTCTCTCGTGGATATACAAACTTTCTTTTGATATGAGAAAGTAAAAAAGTGAATAGAGTAAGAAATAAATCAAGGTTAAATTTCTCTAATCAAACGTCATTTATTGTTTATTAGTTCAATCAAAGAACAAGATGTCTGAATACCGAAAAACTCTGAGAGTCGTAACTACCTGGTTAGACCACATGGTAATGCTCACGGATTGGTTGAATTTGGTTACGTGACCACGACCCTCGCTCTCGGATTGGCTGTTGGTTTTCCCCCTCCTCTCCTCCTGACCACTTTCAAGTGTTCCAAACTTGTTTATTCTTGTCTCCTATGTTTTTTATTGTGTTCATTGCATTTTTAAGATTGGAGGCATTGGAGTATTTTTTATTGGTGTGGGGAGTTTTTTGTCGTAAAATTGGGATGGGGCATTGGAGTTTTTTATATATTTATTTATTGGTGTGCAGTCCAAGGCGCCGGACACTCCTCCTTTAGCATCGCTCGTAAGCATCTGCTCTGGCCAGCCACTTAGCTAAGAGTGTGACCACCGAGAAACTGAATGCGTATCACGGCCGTAAAATCCCTTTCACTTTTCCTTCACTCCCTCACCTTCCTTAGATCGCCACAACACTGAACGAATTAAGTTTCACTGACTGCTCCCACGCTCTGTTGGACTGCTTTTCAATACAACTCTCTTCTACTCCCTCACTTTGTCATAGCCCTCTCTTTGTGAGGTCGTCAGATGTCGCAAACTTGTTATAAATTTTGAAAGAGGTTGGCAATGACCTTGTTGAAAAGTCATGAATCCCCAAGACCTGCTGGTACATCGGTCGTAGCCTTTTGAAGGTCGCCGGTTCATATGTGCTTTCCCCCAGCCCTCCAAGGACGCTTGGCGCATTGGTCGTGGTCTTCTGAAAGCCACAGGTTCAGATAGGATTTCTAAATGCCCACTATGGGACCAATGATTCGATTCTACTCCCACCAGGAGCCTGATATTTAGACGGCGTGCCCATCAGGATTTGAAACTTGATATCTTTAGCACAATTAATGTCTGTTAGAACGAATGCAGTAACTGCACCACCACCATTTTGCCAGTCGACCAGGCATAATGTGTATCCGCATTTGTTTCAAATATCGATAACTCTGTCACCAGCTATGTAGTGACCCTCAGACCATACGACCATCAAAGCAAGTATAAAATGCATTGAGACGGTAGATTGTTACCCAAGTATAAAGTGGGAAAAAAGAAACAACCCTTTTATTACTCGAGCCCCTTATAAAAACAGATTTTTTTAAATGTTTGCAAATATATTTTGTCGGAATAATATGTAACTTTTTTTATTAATTCATAGGGAATATTGAATTGAGTAGCTTGAACTTAATGTTTGCAACTATATTTTGACGAAATAATACATAACTCTTACATTAATTCGTAGGTAATATTGAATTGAGTAACTTGAATTTAATGTTCGCAACAATATTTTGACAAAAAAATATATAACCACATAAATTCGTACGTAATATTAGGGCTGAGGAAGATATATTTGTGTGAAGGCCGAGTGACATGGTCGACATGAATTCAATCCCCCCCTACCTCCCTGCTATTAGCCACGAAGTTAAGATTATCGGTATTTAGAACTGTGTCTTACTACCCGTCAGGTGCACAAGCCGTGGATGATGAGTAAGGAAACCGGTCTTGGTAAACATGTACGACAGGGAGTATCTTCAGACAAGCATGAGACAAGAGCTGATGTTGACCAGGTAAAATGTGTAATAGCATTTGCCAAGGATTGAATTGTGAAGTAATTAGCGTTTGTTGTCCTCTAAGGGACTTGAACCCTACCTCCTTGCGTCACAGGTTGAGATGTGTACCCACATTTTCGCGTCATTGACAACTGAACAAGAAGTGGGGAGGAATCGAATCCTTCAACACCATCTGGATATATTTTCCCGAATGAGAGGGAGATACAGAATAGTAAAATTAGTGATGTACCGTCATTAGTGCAGGGCCGAAATGTTAAAGCAGCTAAAGCTATTATTTATGCTTTTAGTTAGGATTAGCGTCTGTTGACCATGCAGAAACTCGAACCCCCACCCCATACAGTCACAGGGAGAAATGTGTAAATGCATCTGCACTGTTGGGAAAATAGACACGACCGACGATCCTTCAAGTATCCCTCTATATAGTACCGAAGAAAGATGTCCATCCTCGGTGGAAGAGCTAGCACGAATTAAAGATAACTGTCAATCTGAACTAACTTATTTGGATCAGGCAAGCACCGATGAGAAACGATTTTATTGGCCAATAAGAAACTGCCACCTTTATAGGTGGCACACCCTTTGAAGTTAATATAAATAGATCACAAAATCATTACATTTAAATTCAAATTTAAATTAATTTAAATTCGTAGTGGCTACCGATAAGCATCAAAATGAGTTTCAACACACTGGAAAATTAGATAAATTCAGGTATGTTTTAAAGCATTTTGTATGTTTTAATGGTAACTATTTAGCTATTTATCTACTACCTAACTGGCCCTATGGGTAGAGCACCCTGATTGGCTGAAATTGATAACGTGACCATGGCTCCTCACTCTCTGATTGGCTGTTGGTTTTCCCCCTCCCCTCCTGCCCTCCTCCCGTTCCCTTTCCAGTGTTCCAAACTTGTTGGTTGTTGTTCCAAACATGTCGATACTAGAATATATATGGAATTTGCTTGGCAGAAACCGACTGATCCATGGGTAGTTACTATCCTGCGATAGATTTTAGAGACTTGGCAATGATTTTTCCATGATAGTAATTAATATGTATTCATTTGATTTCAGATTATTGGGATCCCTACAATCTGGATGTCATCTTGAGGGGGTAAGTAACGCCCGCAGCGGTCACTGGTTGGTGTGAGGGCGCCGCCCCTGGAGACAGGAGATGAGGTTGTTGACATCGACCATTTAGATGTAATCGGAGCTCAATCCAGCGCTACCGCCTTCAACCCACTGCCAGGAACCAATCCTCAGGACCATGCTGCAAGCCCCGGAAAGGCTAACAATGGTTTGCCTGATGTTTGGGCTGAGTTGGATGCGATAGATCGCCTAATCTGTAAGTACCAAATAAAATTAATAATACTATAGACAGTAGTTTGTAAATAGACAGCTTATTTCGTAAAAATTATCCACGCAATATCTTTCCCCCAAACTACCGTTGTTTGGCCGCATATATAGTACACCTTTGTCAACAGCCCGTTCCCAAATATAACCAAAAGTGTGAAAATTATAATTTGCGTTTTAGTCATGTTTGCATTGTGGTGGATCAATATTTGGTCGTAACCACAACTCGCTCGATAGCATGTATATATACCAAACTATTGGTAACAGGTTGGATTCCCGACGTGGTAAAAATCTTGTTTTGGTAAGCTATCAGTCAGTGGACAGGGTTTGTTGATGTTATAATCTTAACATGCTATAAATAAAAAAATGTAACCCGAGCTTTGGACTGGAAAAAAGTAATGGATATAAATTAAATGGTGTTATTTTATATCTATTGAGAGAAAACTTAATTCGGACCATTAAAATACCTTATTTAAAGCTATAATTCTTGAATGATTATTGTGGTTGTAGAGCCGTAACCTTAACTCGTTCGATAGCATATCTCTATAACAAAATATTGGAAATGTGTTCGATTCCCGACATGGTTAAAAAAGTTATGATAAATTATCAGCCAGCGGACAGGGTTTGTAGATCTTCTAATCTTGACATTTTATAAATAAAAAGTGACCAGTGCTTTAAACTGGAAACCCGTAATGGATATAAATTAAATACTTTTGTTTCATTCTAAAACTTAATATGGACTGTTAAAATTACTTTCTAACATAAATATCTATTTTAACCAAATATTTGTAAGACATGTTTTCCACAAATACCTTCCTTAAATCTAGATTTCTTGAAATGTGGCTGCTTATCGGTCTAATAGATGGCGTTGAAAGCCGGTTTGGAGCCAAAAAAGTGCTCTATTCAATTATATTTTGTAGATTTAGCGTTCCAATGTGCTTTAAGTATACAGGCATAGTAATTGATTTAGCCAAAACAGATCCTTATATTTTGTTTTGTCAGCCCAATAGGTTGAATAATATCCTAACTATTCTAACTATAAAGATAATAAATTTGCATAGTAACCTTGTTGTGTACTGAACTTGAACATATTTGATTGAAATTATTTGATTGGAATTTCTTATAAGTCCAAAAGACACTCCAATATTTATTACATCAAGTATAAAAACGAGCCGGCACAATGCAAACAATGACATTTATATGATTTAAACAATATAATATTTAAACAATGCTTGTGCTAACTTCCATAATGCCTTGTTCAAGCATTGTGATTATTCTTTTTCAAATAATAACTAATCTCCTCCTCTTTATAAGTAAAAAAAAAGTTCTTGAAGTTAAATCTACAACCTTTATATAAAGGGTAGCACCGTTACAAAATGGTAGGCTTAACAAAATTAATTACAATGATAAATGGCAAGAGGGAAAATGTTAGCTTAACAAGTTAAATATATATTTTTAATAGTTACATTTATTCATCCCAAGTGAATGCTAAACATATACATAAGCATTCAGAATGCTCATAAACTTCCATCTAATCGAACCTGTAAAAGGGATCTGCACCCTAAAGAGTATTGTATTATTGACCACCATTTAATAAGATAAACCTATGAACACATAAATGGAGTTAAGCAAGGTGGTGAGAAAAACTTCCTGACTATGGAACCTAATATTTTCTCTTTAAATGGCACGTTACTCTTTAAAGAAGTACTTCTGTGAGTTCTAAAACCAAAGGCTAAACAAAATAATTTCAATAGACTAAGATGACTGGAGATAGAACAAGATACCAGAACAAGATACCAGACCAAATTATGTATCCTTTCGCCAAACCAAATGATCTTGAAAAACATATAATGTTTACAGATGTCACTTTTGACAGTCAAAATTTAGGTCTATTCAAGAAACACATATTAGAGATTTATATATTTTTATTTATTGTTGAACTTTATATATTGATGTTAGGCCTAGTATAATTATTACTTATTTTTTCCGCAACATTTTACATTTTGGCAATTAATCCCATATTAGTTTATATTATTATAATTGTTATTATTATTATTTAGTTATTCTTACCAAAATAATAATTTTAAACTTTTAAACAATTATGGGTTAACAGTATTATTATTATTATTATTATTATTATTAACTATATGAATTTGAAACATCTGATCGTGTAGTATTACAAAGAGAAAAAAAACATTGTCATAAACCTTTTTAACACGATTACTATAAATAAGTAATATTTGTTATGAATTTGCTTGTACCTTTAAGTGTTTTCCAACGGGGTCGCAATCAACATCATAATATTCGTTTTTCGAATAATATAAAAATCATAAAACTTGGGGTTTAGCCTAGTAGTAAACACAACATAATCTTGGGGTTAAAAGATATAGTTTATAGCATTGATACTCAGATTTGGGTTTTTGAATAATATATATTGATCAATGAGAAACACTAGTATTTTTTTTATCACACTCCATTCAATATTATATTGAAAACATAAGTATTTAAAGATCACTAAAAAACCATCTATTTTTCAAGGATAACATGCTCAGACAGCGAACTAATATTCACAAAAGAACACATGGATTACTAAGTAGCCGGATTGATATTTAAAAAAAGACAATGTATTGTTAAAATTTTTAATAATATTATTAACAGTAACTTAGTTACGCCTAAATACTTAACAATATAAAATATTTTGTTCGCTTACACTTGTGGACACACCAACGTAGTTTTATTAATTGTGTTTTATATGATAATTCACTGTTATAATCTCTATTTAAAACTGTTGGATTGCAGTTATAAAAATTGGCCTTAGATCCAAAAAAAACCAAAAAAACACAGACAGATATGGCCACTGAATAGAAGCTATACTGATATTTGGTGACGTAGGCGACTTTGTTGGTGAGTGAATGGTGACTGGAATTAATACTCGCGCTTAAGAAATTTAAACTTTATATAGTTACACAAACATTGTTTATGTATTTTTATCTTTACTATCACAAACCATTTACCTATTTTAAATATATGCGAGACCAGTTATAAATGTATAAACATACGAATATAATATCATTAAATGTATAATTTCAGGCACTATTTACCTTGTAGTTGCCCCAAAAGTTAAAATAAAAACTAGAATGGATTTATTGGACTAATTTTTCTTTAATTTGATTATGGAAAATTCATTTTTACTCTAATCCTTATGGAAGTATTGTCAAACGTGATTGATAGTATTTTTAGTGACAATAATAGTTATACTTAACAAATAATAATCATTTCCAAATATGTTGACAACAGTGACTCTCAAACAATGTTGGCATTACTGATAGCTTCTGCTAGCCTCTGCTAGCTGTCAGGCCGCACCAAAGAAGCTGTGAATGTACTTTACCATATTTGAAACTATCAATGGTTGTTTAATTCAAATCCAGAGCATCAATTTACAGAATAACTTCTTCACCCAACAGGAGCTAAGAGTGAATATTCCTTGATTAGGAATTTAAGGATTCTAGACAGTTTAGTGATCAAGCATCAGGCCAATTACTAACTAGGATTGCCTGATTACAAAACAGTATCAATAAATAGCTCATACTAACTTAAAACTAATATCCAAAGTAAATTAATGTTATCAAGAGTTAAGACCTAACAGCATCAGAAGAGTGTTTAACGCATGAAATAGTGCAACTATGCTAGCCATTTCTCCTGGTCTAGTCCCTATGAGTTGCGCACCTCACAAGTTAAAATCAATAGATGTTACTTGTAAGAAGCCAAATACATAATTTGATCGTTTAATTAAGCTACTGCAATTCAATCTGGAAATATAGATACGTAGGCCATTAGAAAATAGGCCCAATTGTTGGGAGATCCTAGCTGCCCCGCACGTCGACACAGGTCGGAAGGTCGTTGTGCATATACTGACGTGTTTGTAACTATCTATACTGACATATTTACTTTAAAATAATAAACGTTATTAACTATGAATTTATAGTCCCATGCGGGATTGAAAGCGAGCAATATAATTACCGAAATATTATACTATACAATGTGATGTTTACTTAGGATATGCTCCGGCATGCAATTATTGGTCGGCCGATTTTTTGATTGCGTGTGTTACTAACACTGGGCCTTCACATGCAGCTGTTTATTCGGGTGAATAAATAGATTGGTTTTTTCCACAAACCAAACGATAGAGCAATTTATTTATGCTATGTGGATTTAAACGAGTCTGAGCTCTTTGTCGACAAAACAGCCTACCGACAGTAGAGTTCAGTGCTTCTATAAGGAGAGATGTTTTCTCAACGAGGTGATAAAATACAATTTAAATATATTTTTACATACATTTATTATATACTAATATATGTTTGTACGTATTTTTGAGTATAAACTATTATATCATTTTAAAGAGTATTTCTTAATAAAGTACGTTGTTTTATAGTTATTTAACTAAAATAAACGATATTTTTCCCTCTCGTACAATTATTATATTTTTTATTACGGAACTGGAAGAGAACAAAGATTGTACTGAAAAGTTCATTAAGACTGTGCAAGAAATTCCTGCCATTTATAACAAAGGCCTGAAAGAGCATTCAGATAGAAGCTTAATCATACGACTTTGGACTGAAGTGTGCGAGATGGTAGTCCTCTCATGGAATGATCTTACTTTATCAGAAAAAAAATGTGAAAGGAAAGAAAATATTTTAAATTCTAAATAATTAAAAAATAACAACATAAATGTAGAAATAAGCTAACACTTTTCATACTTTCATGAAAGACTCTCTTAAAGGTACATTAAATATTTTGCAAAATAATGTCTCGTTGTTACACCTTCACGAGAACCAAGCATATTGTTCATTTTAATGCTTGGAAGGTGGTACTCGTATAGTATACCTTCAAAGTGTATTCCATCATTTTGGCTTACATAATTGTGAAGAATGCAACAGGCTTTGATAATATTATATTCTGAAAATTGAAAAATGACACCTGGACACGGGAATCGAACCCGTGTCCAGGTGTCATTTTTCAATTTTCAGAATATGATATCTAAAAGGTGTAATCCTCACTAAAATGCATTAACAATAGTTTCGGCTATTTGTTTCATTTGATAATATTGTCACAAAACTCAATCTTTACATTTAGTGGTCTGTGAAATATTCTCTATTTGTTGGCCAAAATACCAACGCACATTCAACCATTCGTCTCGGTCTAGTAAATCTATAAATTAATTTTTTTCCCATCAGTCAGTTCTGTCGTCCATAAGGTCGCACTATATGCTCTGATAAAGCGAAAGCCTCATCGCCAACAAAAACAAATGGCATGGCTACACCATCTTTAATTTTTCTATGGCTGATTCGCTGGTATACATGGATGTCTCTTCTCATGTTTTCGTGCAAAATTTGAGCGTTGAAACACATGTGAATCACTAGTACTTCCATATGATCCAATATCAAGCGCAATAAAACAATAATCTGCATCGGAAATAGCCATAATTATTAGCGACAAATAGTTTCTGTAGGCCTAATCATAGAACTGAGAACAACTGTCACTTGGTTTTTGTACTCGTATATGTTGTCCGTCTACTGCCCCCAAACAGTTTGAAAAATATGTCCTCTTAGCTAACTTATCAGATATTTTTCGCCAATTATTTTCATTTGTTTCCAGAATCCACGTCGATTTCAGGCAGATCCATAATTTATCAAATGTATATTTGACCATAGTCCTTATAGTTGTAAAGCTATCAAGTATCCATAATAATAAAGTATGGAAACTGTTCCCCGTCAAAATATATCTGAAAAAGAAAAGATTAGGAAAGTCACTCTTTTAATTTTATTTCGAAATGCACATTAAGATTTAATGAACTTAAAACAGCATCACAAATAATCAAGATATTAATAAACTATATATTTCAATATTTATGTTGATTTATTCTACCACATGCTAATTTTCAGGGGCTAAAGCCCACCCTATTTCTATTTTGAAAGGCTTGGACTATCTAAAACCCCCCACAATATTTCCCGCGCAAATTATAACCCACATATAAAAATATTCAATGTTATAGCCAATCTAAATAGCTTCTATGGGAATTCAATTTCCATAAAATATTCTGGTATAATCCCACTCCAAATAGCTTCTGGATGCATCTAATTTTCAAAAATATTTCAAGCGAGAACTACTTTAATCAGCTTCTAGAAGAATCAAAATTTAAAAGATTTTCTGGGGAAGACCAATTCGAATACCTTGTATAGGGATCTAATTTTCCAAAGATTTCCAGCCGACAACCACTCTAAATAACTTAAAGGACCATTAGATTCGAATCGCAGGCCCTTAGTTTGCAAACCCTGTCAGTTCTAGAAGCATAAAAATTTCAAAATTGTTCTAAAGAATGACCCCTGAAAAATCTTCTAGGTACATCCAAAATTTAACACTTTTTGTTCTTAACATAGTTGTTTAACACTTGCAATCCCCTTTGGGTTGGTGTGCAGGCCCTTTAAACAACATCATTTTGCTAACCACCCACTTAAAAACCATATTTCCTCCGAAATTTAATTCTGGCTACTTCCTTGATTATTTGTCCCACTCCCCACTCAAAGTAAACTTCTTAATGTGCCACTGCCTGGACCAACCTTTCAGTTAAGACTCCATTTCCCTCACTTCCAAAGATCTTCCGAAGGCCCTACTAATTCTTTTTTTATATATATATGCAAGAAATGAATGCAACAGCGATATCGAAAAATGGGAACATCTTTGAAGAGGTGAGTTTAATAAACAAACCAAGGGCAAATTATGTCAAGCAGCCAACAAACGCCGAAAAAATATATATTTTGATAAATTGTTATTTTTATCGTCCAGTTTGGAGGACAAGGAGACTGTTAGCGAGTCAAGCCCGTTTTGATTGGAAGAATAGAATTCTAAAAATGAAAGTGGGCATATAGACGAAGCAACTTTCCATCAACCACAAAGTAATCCTACAGGTAAACCGATAAGAAAGGCACCGTCGTGTGAGGAAACGTTACTAAGTATACTGAAAGAAAGGAAAACTGAGGAAATTGATGAATACAAATAGTTTCTGTTATCTTTAATGCCATCATTTAAAAAGATGACTGATTATCAAATGATCGAAGCTAAAATTGAATATATGTTGGTAAATAAACGAGTAACTATAACCAAATCTTTCCAAACATTTCCAAATTGCTTTCAAGGAACTATTCCTTTTCATCTAAATTTTCCACAAAACCTCACAAACATTTCAAAAAATCCATTTCAGCCAGCCTTTTATCCTCATTCTAACATACAAACATTTATCACGTCATTACCTTCCTCTCCATCCACTGCTGGCGGTAATACACAAAGCTCTTGGATATCATAAGATCCAACATCTCTACAGTCAGAATTTTTCGAATTATAATTTTCGTAGCAAGAATTATAAGCTTTAATACAATCATAAATCAAATGTATCCATTGAATATTCAAAATAAAAATGTTTTCCCTGTCATATACGGTTTGTTTTTATTACCTTAATGTAACACAATCTTTCTTCTAGAGAGATGGCATTCTTCCACTTTGTATCTTTGTACGTTATTGAAGGTCTTATCGGGTTCAGAAGCTCATCAAAGCAGCTGACACTCATTCGGTTATAAGTGAATAATTTTTCTGGATAGGATCTTAATTCTTCATAAAGATTGTAAAATTTCCCTTTGAACAAACGTTGGGTGGTAAGTGGGTGCACCCAATATTGCCTTTTCCTCTTCATTTTTCTTCTTAGAGTTTTGAAAGCACAAACACAAGCTAGCTCTTTAAAATCCATCCTCAAACCAAAGTGAAAAGGTGCTGCTCTTCAGTCGCATGTGTGAGCATATCTTGGTCTGCTGACTATTCAGTTTCATTTGAGTGCTACAAGATGATTGGCTGATCAGTTAGTAGCTTAAACTAAAAATGGCATGTGAGCGCATAGCCTCGTCAGTGCACGCTAAATACTAAAAATTAAAAGTCTAGAGTAGATATTAAAATAATTAATTCCCTCTTCTGCGGTGAGTTGGGGTGATTGTCGGGTCCAACATCTTCTAAGTTGTAGGCTAATCACGCAGCTAAGGAACCTCTACGTCACTCGTGGAATTAATTCCTTAATATACAACAAATAGCTTAGGTAAACACCATATATAGATCTAAATCCAGCCCAAGAAATTAAGAGGGGACATTGGAGGGGGAAAAGCTCCAAAGCAGTAGAGAGCTTTTGAAAAGGACGATCTAGGTGCTGGTCGGTGAATTCACATGCGTCCATCAAAGGTAGGAGAACCCACTCCAGTGGTGTTGTAGTTTGAGTCGTTCAAACATATTTGTTAATGGCTTAAAGACGGACATCTTCTCTTTGGTTAGCAGGGAAAACATTCCACGCGTGTGCGTGTGTAATTCAATAAGTAAAATCCATGCAGTGTTTCTAATATGTGTCATTTTCCAGAGTTTGTTTGAATAAGGGCCTTAGTATGTGAGGGCTAAAAGCGCTTAGCCCGTTACAAAGCAAATACTTTTATTTACTTAATCCACTACAGAACAAAATAGAATTCCTAATTTGTTAACATTGTTAGCTTATCAAATATTGCTGGAAAACATATATGAAGTTTCATATTTTCACTGCCATCATCTTACTAATATATACAAATTATATGTGGTATTTTTGTTTGTTGCTCAATCACGCAAAAACTCCTGTAATGATTGTGCTGAGATTTCGCATGACTATCAATCGGACGTCCAGTTAAAACCTAGGATTTATATTTTCTATTAAAATTCAATAAAAATAAATATTTGAATAAATATTCTATTTTAAACCATTTGAGTAATCGTTGTGCTCTCCTTATGAAAGAAGAATTTAGTTTGTTTTAGTCTTTCTTCATCACCGAATCAACTGCAACCTAGGAGTAATTACAGAATACATTTTAATTTTAAATCCAAAGAGAAACTATATTAATTTGTGTTGGTTGTTTGGTATTCACATTAATAGGCCGATCATATTTCTTTAACGAGTAATAATTTAAAATAAATAACTCTCAATATCTTTATTTGATTAGATTTCTCAGGCGTATTATTTAAAATCAAACATGTCGAGCTTAATGCACTAGATAGCATGATTACTGGAAAATGGCTCATTAAATTAACCAAAACATTTTAAACTTTGATTACTACAAAGCTAAGCTGGTTCGATTCCTGTGTCCAGGTGTCATTTCTCAATTTTCAGAATATCATATCTAGATTGAGTAATCCTCATTAAAAGCATAAATAATATCTTTGGCTATTTGATTATTAGAATATGCAATCCCTTACAAGTATAATAATTGTACACTAGGCAGCATTAAGGCAACTACCAAGTCGAAGGTGACTGCGTTATCTGATAGATCTTGATCTTAGTAAAATCACACATTTGTAGCCTACGATTTCCGCATGTCTATCATGGACTCTGCCTTAAAATAGGAGTAAAGAATGACCCTTGGCATGGAACGATTCCTGGATAGTATAGTTGTTAGAGCATTGGTGTATTAAGGCAAAGGTCCCGGGTTCGATTCCCGTGTCCAGGTGTCATTTCTCAATTTTCAAAATATCATAATTATCTAGATGGAGTAATCCTCACTAAAAGCATAAATAATAGCTTTGGCTATTTGATTCTTTTTTGAGCATGTATTAATCTGTGTTTTTGAAGGATATATAGTAGGACGCGATGCGAAAAAAAATTCACAATTATCAAATTTGGGCAGTTTTCTGTAAATTTACGTTTTTTAAAACTATATTAATTTATATAATTTAAAGATAACTTTGTACTTAATTTAAATAATTTTATCTTTCTTATAAATTTATTACTTTGAATTTTAGATGGTTTTTGTAATTTAAATAATTTAATTAAATTTGAGATTTGTTTGATAATACTTGGTTACTATTAACTTATAACTATTTAGAGCTGTAATATGATTTATAATCAGTTCTAAACATAAAGTACATAAGTATTATTACTTTCTTTTAGTTTGATGATCTTTCAAAGTGGTCCCTCAATGTAAGGTAGTTTACATTACCTGATGTTCTTATTTCTTAGCTAAATTTAACGATAAGTGCTTTACTACCAGTGTCGTTCAAAGTAATTACTTTCCCTCAGAAATGATGATGACCTAGTTTCTACAACAAACATTTGTAAGGGGATAAACTGACATGGTAATTATATAAATGTGTAAACATACATGATTAAGTTTCTAATCAGATACAAATTGCAACATGGTTTCACTTCATAGTAATATTGGAAGTTAATCTAAATTGACAACCTTCACGTGTGCAAAGTCGTGCAGGACAAAATATCAAATCCATAACGCAGGGGCGTAACTACATCTAACAAGGCCATGGGCCTCCCCCTTCTCACATCCTACAACCCTTACTCCTCCTTCCACCCCTCCACCCAATTCAACTCATTCTAGCATATTAAACAAAATTTAATATATCACTGTTATTTTGCAAAGTTATATACGATTAGTTTTAAATGTCTATAATGAAAGTTTTACTTATAAAACATAGATTTAATAGCTATATTAATTTACCCAAACATATAATTAATTTCAAATATACATTATTTTAATAAGGTTGTATATGAATTCATTTTACTGATCAAAATCAATAGTTGGGTATATTATGTATTTATAACAACATAAAATTAAAAAATAAAACTTTCATTTTGTACTTTGATGTGAAGTATTTTAAATACCTTATATATTTATATTTTATAGAAATAGATTATTGACTGTGTAAACAAAAATTTACATCTTATTAAATTGTTTCTTATCCTATATGATTACATACTATAAATAGCTGTTATAACTCCGATGTAGAAATTAAATAAGGGGAGAGTCTCTGTCCTACCGTTATTTAAATGATTCGAAATATACCCCTTTCATCATCAATTTCACACTTGTACTTCCCCAAAAACAAAAATGCCTTATGCCAATGAGTGAATAACCTATTTCGATTCCTTTTAACCTAAAAACTATTCAAATTAAGTAGGTCTACCATATCAAAGTTGGTACGTTATGGTATAATTATTTTCTACCACCATTTAAAATGATCACATCTAAATGGCTAATATAAAAGGAATACATTTCGAGAGGTTTTGTTTACATTGGCAAATACAAAGTTTCTGTACACATTAAGATAAAATAGTCCAACCATTATATTAGCTTGGAATCAAGCACATGCCTACCAAACCATAACTAGGTTCAGTGTCCATGTGACCAACCCAGATTTTATACACGATCTCAGGGGTGCCAAACCTATGATTTACGGGCTGTATGTGTTCCAGGTACTCTTTTATGGAGTGCTTTTAATTTTTACATCAATAACAAGGACTTTTAGATAGTAGGAAGCTAAAACTACCCTCTAATTTTTTTATTGGTATTTAATAGTCTGAACTACCTTTATGTAATATTTATTCAATCTTTCGTAAGTAAAACCAAATAAATCAAATTTCCCTTGAAAAATAGGTTTAAATATTCTCTACCAGGGTGGGATGCATAATTACTTTATGGCGTTAGGAGCTCGAAAGTTCAGTGTCGTACTTAAAAAGGTATTCCCTAGCCCCATTTTGAGAGTGTTCTATTCAATACACCTCATTATACCCTCTCTCTCTATCATCCTAAGCATCCTGATTTCAAACCCCATAAATATATTTTCGACATTAAATTTAAGATACCCTGTTTAACAACCACAGAAAACAACAGGTAAAGTAGTGTTTTTTATATTACAATTTAAAACTGTAATAAGACATCCATTTTTTTCATGGACACAGGCAAGTTTAAGTTTCACATCAATAAGGTAAGTTTATACGGTTTTAATTAAATTTTCTATTTCTGTATTTGCCAATTTAAGAGTTTTTGAACTATCTGACCTTTGAAGCATATTAGAGTTTGGAATTGAGCCCATTTACATAAGAGATTAAACATTTGTGTAGGTTAAAGAGAGATATATTTTTATTACTATCTGTATCTACCATAGTACTATGCCATCACATTATGCTACAAATTGTGAGGTTCTCTATTTTAGGTAACTTTTATCCACGCGATAATAAATTGCCCTCCGTTTTAGGGATAAAGTGTAGCGTTAACTATTGATTTGCTTATAAATTACTCTATTATCTTATGGTCAGTTTCAACTACTCTTTTATTTGATTAATAATATATTTCAATTATCACATCACATTATCACTAGATCTATAGAGAGATTGCTCTATGATTCACATTCACTTTATAGTAAATCAATGTGAAGTTAAGAATCAATTTACTAGTGAGTGAATTGCTTCGATTCCCGCATGTTCTAAGACGTCACATTCATAATAGACTAGACTGCCGATGACAGGGAGACTGAGGTTAGAAATCAGGTCAGGTGTACAAAAGTTTGACTTTATTAAATTATTTTTCACGCTCTCTCTCACCATTCAAATTAATGAACACTTCCTCTAAATTCAACCTTCCTCATCTCTGACTTACTACCGTAATCATCATATATAAAAAAACTATGAAATAAGGTGCTGAAAAATAACAATAGATGCTGACCTTATAAAGGTTCAGGTGACCTGGCGGTCTAGGGGTAAGGTGTCAGACTTCTGTGGTGGTGTTCCGGGGTTCAATCCTCGGTCCTGACACAGATTTACTTGATTGCCAAACCCTTCCTTCAAATCTGACAAGACGTGTATTAATCACAATTTGTGAATGTGTCGAATGACAGGCCTTCGCCATGGTTCGGATCCAACGTTAAACTTAAGGTCCTACAATTTATCTCACAATCACTGTACCCTTACACATTAGCGTAAGTGCGTATAACCCAAATGGGTAGTAAGACGCGTTGATAATTATAAAAATATAAAGTTTCATAAAGGACTGAGTTTGGTTTTTATTAATTAGAAACTGAAATCATAGACCATCGCAGCAGCAAGTCCTGCCAGGAAGGGGCTATTTTGAGGACATAGTGAGGTGTATTTTTTTAAACGCAATGTGGAACGTTACCATTCCTCCAATAAATTGTAATATTTAAACACATTGCCTTCCCCATTTCTTTCGAATGTACCTGTCTGTCTGTAGTTAGACAAGGGCAGTGAGATGTTGCTATTGCTTGAAAACAAACAATTGGACAAGAAAGGAGAGTGGTATATACAATAACTTAGCATCATTATTAAAACTGGTAAAATATAAATTATTTTTAAGGTATATATAAATTATAACATTACATATTCCTGAACTAACTGAAACGAAGAGATAATTTTAATTTGCATTTATCAATTGTGTAATGTAGGTCTGCATTGATTAACTACATACAGTATTGTGTTTACTTTGACAGTTTTGATTTTATTCATCTGGCAACTAGTCCTGTTGACATTTCCATTAACCTCATGACCCATCTAGGGAACCAACCATATTCAATCAACTTTATTGACCTGATTTTATTGAAACAAACTGTATAGAGGTAATTACGTACCATACATAAATAGTAATGAAATATTACAAAATAAAACGTTACATGTATTTTTCAAATAAAAACTGGTTTATTTAACCCCATGCGGAACTTAATAGAGCTGTGTAGGTTGATTTAATAACTTTGAATCAAATTTAAAGTCATTTTTTTTAAAGAAATATTTATTTTATATATCTAAACTATAAATAATAATAAACATTATTATTATAATACAACTTGTGAAAATACATAATATACAATTATAGGAATACCAATCATATTTTTCAAATAAAAACTGGTTTATTTAACCCCATGCGGAACTAAATAGAGCTGTGTAGGTTGATTTAATAACTTTGAATCAAATTTAAAGTAATTTTTTTAAAGAAATATTTATTTTATATATCTAAACTATTAATAATAATAAACATTATTATTATAATACAACTTGTGAAAATACATAATATACAATTATAGGAATACCAATCATATTGGAATGTTATATTTTCAAAAGTTTCAACTAAAAATGTTCAAATCTAATCCAAAATCCAAAAGGGTCTCTGTGTCATAATCGAAAGATTTATACCTAATTTGCCATGACATAAAAGAAACATATCTGCATTGATATTTAGACTGAGTACATCCAGAAACACATTACTGACTTCACTTCACACAAAACTACTAGATTAAAGGGTATATATATACCCTTTAATTTTATATATATATATATATATATATATATATGATGTGTGTGTGTGCTTTAGTGAAAGGTGTGAAGAGCTCCAAACGCTCATAAGTCAGGCTGAAATGCCTAACACATGTCGACCAAACACACTCAAATATGTTGGCAATATTTTTGGAAGCTCTAGTTCTTATTTAATTCCTACAGTATCCCCATGGCTTCTTTGGTGCTGACTGACAGTTCACAGCTGACAGATAAAAGCTTTGAAAAGTTATCAGACCAAATTATGTATCCCTACGCCAAACCATATGATCTGCAAAAACATGTGTTTAGCAGCTGTCAACTTCTGACAGTCAACATTTATGTATAAACCTAAATGTTGACTATCAGAAGTCAGCTGTGAGCTGTCAGTCAGTAGAAGCCATGGAGCTACTGTAGTTATTCACAAATCATTGAAATAAATCTTTACAGCCTAAATATTTAAATATTTCACTATTTTACTAAACTTAATAATGACAGTTACGCAACTGTAATTATTTTTAAAGATTGAACATACTTTAAATTCAGTACATCATACATGCTGCTCGTCTTCCTTTACATCCGATCCATCTTAGATGCTCACTTACTTAAAAATATGTAAGGAGGAAGGTATAATTTATAAAATGTGCTTCCGTTTTTAGAGAAGGTGGGAAAAATCCTAAATAAAAATTATTTCATAGCACATAGTTGGGCTTTAAACCTCTGCGTCCTTGGAAATAATGGTCAATACTAGACGAACACCTTTGTTTGGATGCCCACCGTTGTGATTCATATCGTACCAAGTAACAAAACATAGCTCATACGCTCAACCTTAAAATTTATGGAAGAATTGGTTAAGAGGAAGTCGCTTTCTATAGTTTTGAGAAACTAAATTACTATTACAAAATATTTTAAATACAAATTTAAATTTTATACCTCTATGGATTTTATTGAAGCTTAAATATCAATGAGAACTTAATGTTAATCTGAGCTTATATTTTAATGAGATCATTATATTGAGCAGTAGTTACATGGTCAAAGTCAACGACTATCACAGTTTGGATCTATTGTGGACAATCCTAAAGCTTATTGTAGAATTCCAAAAAGCCAATGATTATATGTGTTCTTCCTATCGTTGTTAACCCCTTCATAATTTCGAACCTTAAGTAATTACCTAAATATGTATCTATTCAATAATTTAGTTGCAGTCTTAAATAGCTTAATAAATAAATAACCCCTATAGATTGATAGATATAACTTATTTACCGGTGACCTAGTGGTCTAGGGGTAAGGTGTCACCCTTCTGTGCTGGGGTCTGGGGTTCAATCCTCAGTCCCAGCACAGATTTATCTGATTACCAAACCCTTCCTTCACCTCTGACAAGACGTATATTAATCACAACTTGTAAATATGTGGAATGACAAGCTTCCACCATGGTTCGGATCCCATTTTAAGCTGTAGGTCCTCCATTTCATCTCACAATCACCCTACCATTACACATGACCGTAAGTGCGTATAACCCGAACGGGTAGTAAGACACGGTGCTAATAAAAATAACTTATTAAAAAAATTATTTTCAAAAAACTTTTTTAAGTTAACTAATGATTTTTTTAAACTCTTTAAGAATAAATTTCTACTATATTATAGCTTTATAGAATAACGCATGATTGCATATTTGGCAAAATTTTGTTATGATTGAACTAAGGTATGTACTGTACAAAAAAAATTGGCCTCATAAAGATATTAAAAGTTCAGTGAGCTCATGATTAAATTTTCAGTGGGATATATTTCTCGTAGCGATGAGGTAAATGTTTGAATCTTGGCTGGAGGTGCCGTTGGTAGTTTTCCGTATGTGATTTAAGATTACAATGATTCCTTCTCCACGTTTATATAGGTACATTAAATTAACTTGTATAAAAAAAAGTAGAGCCGTCATTCCTACGTCAACTGTGGCCTCTAAAAGATTATTTTTCAAAAAAAATTCTAAGCTACAATCCCAATTCCTACATTTTTTTGGTCGTTAATAGTCTTGGTTTTGAACGGACTGTTACAAAATAAAAATAAAAAATTGCTAAACAACTTAAGTGTACCGGTAGCTTTTTGGTGGGGAGAGAAAGGGAAGGTTCCATGTTAAATTATCATTTTATTTAAACTAGTCTATTAAGTTTAAAGAAGTTAGAACTCAGAGGTAAATATCCCACATTAATGTGGGAAGAATTTGGTTAATTATTCAGGGGAAAAACAATCCAACAAACATGTAAAGAATTTAAACTCCTAGCTCATCACATCAATATAAGTCTAGTAAAGACTTAACCCCTTTTTAGAGTATTAAAGGACTGTATTGAGTAATTTAATTTTCGTTGTTTTGTGGAAAAATATTTATATAATATGGATCTGATCAGTCCCTGATTACTGCATTGAAAATAAAATCTTGATAAACAAACAATATTTACAGACATAAATAATATAAATTACTTGTAGGATATTTTGTTTTGATGTCATTTCATTTACATCACTTGATATTTCCTATAGTACTCTAAACTTTGGGTTTATTGCCACTAAATTAAAGTGGTATGAGAGTTGACCTAGATAGATGATCTCAAAAACTTGAAGTCTAGGATGTAATGTTCAAAGTACCACTTAAAATAACTAGCTGGACACAATTGAAATATCTTTATCGTATTGTATGTTAATGCTTTAAAGGAAGATTTCAAAAATGGGCTTTCAGTAAAATACAGATAAGTATGTTTTACTCATAGAAACAGGCACATTATCTTAATAAAAATAGTAAACAATCTTTATATATAATTTTAAAATCACTTGTTCAAATACTTTTAAAAATCTTCAAAATTTAAAAATTAGGTTATTTGAATTCAAACCTAAAAATATTTTTAATTTTTAAAAACAAGATCATATTCTTATTATTTTGAATTTAATTTTTGAGATTAATTTCAAAAAACTATACATTTTCTACAATGTTATGTAAGTGAACTACCCTTGAATGTATTAATTTAAAAACTAAATCTAATTTTTCATGATTATGTAGACTATTCCACTGATACCAATTTTGAAACAAAATCAGAGAGCTCTTTTCAAAATCATTCCAATTTAACAAAAATTAATCAACAGTAAACTTATATTTATTTAATGGTTTAGTATACATATATAATTATTTTTGATGTAATATATCTTAGCATATACCCATTTTAACCAAATTTTTAGAGCCAATTTTAAAAATATTCAAATTAAAATAAACAGTAATACGTTTACTTTAAATAAACAAATTTCCCCGGGAAAATCAGTTGAAAGTTTTATTTTCCACGTCTAGCAATTGCCATACAAATATTTTCAACAATAATTTTATACCGTTTTCAAAATGTTTTGAATTTTCGAAATACGCACAACAGTAAAATACTCTTTACAAAATCTTTACCTAAAAACCAAGAATATGGTGTTTTATGGAAGGCTAAGCACTCCAAAGATATCCACTTGAAAACAAATCGTTTCAAAAAATTTGGAATTAAATAAATTAACTCATCGGCGAACTATATTTTATTTGGGGGCTAGGTTAAAAATCATGAAAACGTCCTATAATAATTAGATATAAAGTTTCAACAAAAACCATGAATCGGTTTAAGATCAGTGGCCAGGGACGGACAGACAAACATAAATACATGGGTACAGACAATATTAAAAAAAAAGTTGTTGGGTCAAGCATACAAATTAAAGATTCATCATAATCACAAGACCGAAAATGTTGCGCTTACAGTTTTTTTTATCTGAGAAAGTAAAAATACAACAAGGTTATTCTTGTTTATATTCACACTTTCTTATGTCTTGTTCCAATTTATATATATGTAACACGTATGTTTAATTTTAAGAAACGAATCATTAGAATAATTGAACTAAAATGGAAAAGTTTAGGGCACTTTTATTTGCTGATAGTACACATTAATATTAAAACAATGTGGTCCAGTTAACCAAAGTTATAGAAATTCCGATAGCCGGATATAAGTACAAAGTGATAATTCCAAACTATTGTAAACATTATTGATGTAATTACAAAAATTCTGTGAATTTTTAAAGACATTGACTTCTCCTCGAGAATCTATCATCTCTAACTTATCGTAGAAAATAATAATTGTGACATTAATAAATGATTAAGAATAAACTTTGACGGATATTATACACTTTTATTATTCCAATTTATCAATTTGTGCAGTTATGTAGAGTACATTACAAATTAGTTTTTATAAGAAAATAACGATACAATAATTAAATTCCTTGTTGTTTAAAACATAATCTACCAGCTTAAGACAATATATTTTAAACAGTTTTAAATATTCATTCTATAAACTACTAGTAGAAGTACCTATCATTTCTTGGTCAATAAAATCCAAATATTAAAATTCAATCTTCGATGGGAACATGTTTGTGCACAGGCGCTACTAATTTTAAAATCTCAGCCCTCTGCTTACGATAGATATCGCGCAACGCTCATGAAAGAGAGAAACATTCTTAATTCTGTTAATTATGATAAGATACTTATATGTTGTTAACACTTAACCCTATGTTAAGCCCTAACGAATAGAACAAACTGACGTGAGATAGAGCCTTAGTGTCTAAATCAATATAAATATGAATAATAATAATTCTTTTCCAGCATAAAAAATTATTGAAAAAATATTAGAAACTCAATTCGGCTTTGAAAATATTTCATATATTCTTTTCAGCTTCAATTAATAAATAAAATGTTAGCTTCGTACACCCATAAAAACTATCCTTTCCAGCGGCACCGATTTATCTGATTACCAAACCCTTCCTTCACATCTGACAAGACATCTTGTGAATGTGGGAAATGCCAGGCCTCCACCGTGGTTCGGATTCCCCGTTAAACTGTAGATCCTCCATTTCATCTCACAATCACCCTACCATTACACATTAGAGTAAGTGCGTATAACCCAAACGGGTAGTAAGACGCGGTGTTAATAATAGTAATATCCTTTCAAAGGTCGTACCCAGGGGGCGTCATGGGGGTTCAACCCCCCACCCAAAATATCAAATAACTTGACATATTTAAACAGTGCATACATTAAGTCAATGCTTGCAAGTAGCGAGTAAGTTTGTTGTTTGTTGTAAGCCTTCTTGGTAAAGGTATTTTCCTCTACTTTGACATAATGTAAATTTCTCCAAGCTCCTCTTTGTGATTTAAGGCCAGCAGTTGATCATGCCGAGAAAGTTATTTTACATTTAAAAAATATTAGAAACAATTTTGAAGACCAGTTTTCAAATACCTTAAAAACGGCCAAATCATTACTGGCCGATGTTTATGAAGAGATTGATATACCATGGATGATAGCTCTCCAGAGATATCGCAGTAAAACTGTTACTAATTATCCTGAGCAATATTTTTGTGTTATTGTAACTATTCCACTTATGAACGATTTTATAGATACACCGAAAAGTAGTTTTAAAGAAAACAAGAAAATTATCTTCAGCGTACACAACTATATACCATCCGTTTGCTCTGAAACGTTATGGAATCTAAAAATTTAGAATTATAAAAAAGCAAAGTTGACTTAGGTCTATTGAAAACTGAATTTGAGATGTGGAAAATTTATTGGGGGAGAAAAAATGTATCAGCTTGACCATCGTGTGCCATTGAAGCTCTTAGTTAGTGCAATAATGAACTTTACTCAAAATTTTTGTTTTGCTGAACATATTTGAAAGCTTACCAGTAACAACATGCACTGCCGAAAGAATATTTTCAACTTTGAGAAGATTCAAAACATTCCTTAGGAAGTACTGTGGCCAGGAAAGTCTCACTGGATTCGCTCTAATGTCTGTGCATAGACAGTGTAGCATTGCAACTAAACAAGTCATTAACGATTTAGCTATGAAAAAGACAGGAGATTGTATTTTGTTTTATAAAGTATGCTATGTTGTAAGAGGTACATCTTAAAAAACGTTTGAAAACTCTTTTATTTGATAAAATATTTTGGCAACTAAAAATATAGCGTTTCTATTTGCTCCTATAGGTTTCGTTTTGTGAAGTTCAAACACTCCGGGCCCCCCTTTAAAAAAAAATCCTGGGTACGGCCCTGATTCCTTCCTCCCTTCTAGCGTGTTCCACATACTATCTGGAAGTTTAAGGGGAGATATAAAGTTACTCCACACACGATAGCTAAAAAGTTACAGTCTGATTTATTCATAAAATAACGTTATGAACCATTATACATTTTTCTAAAACCATTTGTTATATATTTATGCGTTGAACCACGTGATCTAAAGCCATTACTTTTTATAGGTAATATCAATATAAATGAAATAATACTAGTAATATAGAGAAATATTCGGTTGCATTTAAAAAAAGTTTCTTCCTACTATAATCCTACTACATTTAGATGGTATTAAATAGATTAATTATGTCAACAATACGAAACTACACTACTCTACACGTTCGGACGGTCATTATTTTTAACTGTAATCATTTTATATAGTATGATTTCTGTAGGAAAAAGGGTTTACCAGAAGTTACTTCCAACCAAAATCCTCCTAAACACCTAATGAGGAATGAGACATAAGAAGTCACGGTGGAGCATATGCCTCAAACCTCCACTAACCGGGTGAAACGTACAGTATCTGGTCTGATGGAACCGTTTCATATTATAGTTGTTATATTTGGTCTTAGCTAAACACAAAATAATAAGAAATATCTATTATTCTCTTCAAGAAATACTAAAATATTAATTTGCCTTTATTTATAATCTTAATGACTATATTCTTTGGTCCAATAAGCGAGCAGCTAGATTCTCAAAGAATTGAGGTAATTAAAAAAAAAATCTATGCCACATCACGGCTGGATAGCCAGGAAAGTATATAAGAACCTACAAGCTTACGCTAAAACCAAAAAAACATATCAAAGCTTAGTTTATTTTATGCTTCACGTCTTTAAAGTAGTAATATTGGCTACAATGAAATAGTTTGATTCATTATAAAATAATCACTATGCACCATTTTTTTTTTGCTGTATTAAGAAAATTGTCAAAAATAGCTCACTGGTCTCAATTTACTTTATTTGTATAAGGTAAAATACACAAAACCTTGACACGGTGTCGGGATGAGTCAAAACCTAACTTAAGCCTAATGTACCAAATTCTGGTGACCACTAGGATCATTCCCATTGATGAATATATATCTGAGGTACCGCCCGAGAATTGAACCCGGGACCTCTATGTTTATAGTCAGGTGCACCTACCATTACACCAAGGGGCTATTTGTATCATATTACTTACCTCCTGCTCCCACCCTAATTCCCCTTCCATAATTTTACTTTATGCTACATACTTCTACCCGTACATTTGTCTAAGTAGAATACACGCTAATCTAATGCCAAAGTTTATATTTTAACAATTAATTGTGTTGAGAAATTTTAAATTTAATTTTAATTCACATGACTTATAGTATACACTATTAAAATCAGTTTAACTTAGGACATAACACTTTGACATAAAAAAAGTCCCACCTAAAATGTTTCCTGAAATGATGTAAATTCATCTTAGAACAAATTAATGAGGTTTTTTTTTTGCACTTTCTGGTATCAAAACACGATCCCCGAGAAACTTTATACGCCTTGCGAATGGGAGATTCCAAACTTATATGAACCACTTTTAATCTGAGGTTGTTATCATTTATTATTTTAAATGGGTGGACAAACTGTGGCTGCGTCATATCTTTACATGTATATTCTTACAATAGACCTTACAATATGAGCATACCACTCTATTTGATTATAATTCATTTAAAGGATCATTGTATTTTCTAATAAAGCACAGGTGCTATAACCTACAAACCTGTATTTCAATTTGGAGGGGAATTCCGTGACCTATAAATCCTAAATAATGGTTTCCTGTTCCAAGCTCTTGAAATAGTCTGAAAACATGAAAACTTCAGTTTGATCAAGATGTAGTTGCTTTAGCTCATAATAAAAACTAGCACTTCGTTCTTCTAAACATATCTTGACTCAATAACACGCATAGGGATAATTATCGTTGACCTTCACCATAAATACTATGGTTTTAGGCGTGTTTCTCGAAACATAATTGAATGACTGCCACGTAGAATTGAAGGTTCATATCCCGATCGGGTGTGCTGAAGGTGATTCGTCCGTAATGATTTCCCACTCTCCTCTCCTTTTATTAAAAAAATATTACCTTCTATATTATTTTACCATAAGTATAAATATATAGATAACCAGAACGGGTAATGAAAATGTGGTGCACAAAATAACTAAGCATAGTTGGTGTTTAGCATGTTGCCTACTACACAGGACTAGCATTATCAGAACATGGCTCCATTTGTATGTCTCCGTTCTTAATGTGGGTTCATCATATCTGCTGAAATAGTCAAAGGATATAGAACAAAATGTATATATTACACACGTATATAACCTTTCTCTTTAATCCTCAACCCCCTATCTTTGTTTTACACACATACTTGTAATCACGTGGTATAAGGTGTCAAAATCACAATAGATAGTATTTTCATTGTTGTTGAGGTTGAGGTTTGAATCTATATCTTGTGCTCTAAAGGCCTGTACATACAGAACGCGAAGCTAAGTTAAGATTTGCTCTGCTAACTCTTTAGAAAAATAACGGACTGTATATTTAAATGTACAGTAGTACTTGTTCAGACAAAAAGCTAAACTAAGCTAATCTATGTCTTGCTACACCACGCTATGTTTTTCCGATTGCTGGCCGGGAATTTTTTACATGTCTCATTTTTAGCCATCTTACGTTGCGCAAGCGCATAACGCAGCTTGGGTTCTGTGTTTAACAGACGCAGTGCTATTTTGGTGAAAGTAACTAAATAGATGTTGAGGTTTTGTTCTCAGTTTTTTTCGCGTGTATTTAAATAATATTATATTTAAGTTTTATATTTAATAAATGGTTTTATATTAAAGTGGAAGCGTTAATTGAACAAGTCAAACCTCCACCTCCTAAATATTCTTCAAATTCCAAAACAACTTCTAACAGCATCTTCTTTTCCTCAGTACTATCATCTGAATTTAAACAAGACATTTTGGAGAACGACATCTTATCTGCAATTAGGTTTATAATGGGTGCATTTCCTTTAACTACTTCATTACTCTTCCCCCATTGACTAAGCCATAAAATCCATCTTGTTTGATAAAATTACTACCTTAACGGTATATTTATCATATTTTTTAATGTTTGTATTTTATGTTGATTACAATTTGAGGAGAAAAGTGTGTTTAATTAATAAGTAAAGGCAATAATTTCTAGCACATTTTTTACTCAAACCTTTCATAAAACTTTTAACTAGACTTAACATGGCTTACATATGTTCTAATTGTGTATAAATATTGTATAAATAAACGTTTAGAAAAAATATGTGCCTATTTTAAAATTACATTAATTTATCCTTAAATATGAGAAGGGTCCAAAGTTGACTTAAGAATACAAAACCCATATTTTATCAATCTTTAGATATACATTTATTTAGGTAATTATTATTTTTTAAATGGCATAACCGTTCACCCATATAGCTACCGAGCTAGAAATTTTGAACATAAGATTAATTTCAATTCTGTTCAAAATTGTAATATGTCTAGTAATTTCTCTTTAATATAAATATTTTGTGTTTTAGGGTATAAATAGAAAAGATTATTGAAATAACTATTTATATACTATATTTTACTATCTATAAAATATTTAAACTAATTATTTATATATTACTATTCACAATACATTTTCTGAAGACTATGCCTTTATTAAAGGCTAGTAAGGTAATAGGTTTATAAATGAACGCTGAAAAGACTAAGTACACAGAACACATAGTGAAGACTAGAATTTAAAGAATACTGCAAAAACAATATAATTTGACATACTTAACAAGTTCCAATATTTAGAAAAAATTTTAAGTGGCAAAGACGAAATTATTGTGGAAACTACGTAGGAAATATACAGTGTGGAAATGCCGGCTTTTAATCGGTAAGTAATTTGTTAATATCTCGCCTACTGTCAAGGAATGTAAAACTCAGCTTATTAAACGACATTTTTTTTACCAGTAGTCCTTTTTGTTTGTGAAACATGGTTTCTTATTTTAGATAATAAAAACAAAAATATATTGTGTTCAAAAACAGAGTGATTAGGAAAATATTTGGTTTGAAAAGGGATGAAGATATTTGGAGAATGAAGAAGGTTATATAATGATGAGTTACGTAACCTGTACTATCAGAAGAAATATTTAACATAATCAAATCTTTAGAATTACAGTAAGCAGGACCAGCAGTACGAGTGGGAGAATCTATAACAGTGTTCAGTGTATTGATTTGTCAAATGGGAAGAGAATATTTGTATAACAGATGTGGGTAACCTTTAGACATTAGAAGGCCACATGTCACTTAATGGATTACTCATAATGTCACACAATTTATGTAGAGTAAATTTGGTCAAAATTATAAAAACTTACTTTATCTTAATATATGTTCATTTATTTTAGTAGCCCATAAAGGAGCGAACAGCATTTTAGTATACTTTTTTCCTTATTATTCAAGGACATTTCAATTTTTTTTTATATTTAATATAAATTCATAAATGAACACTTTTTTTTAAAAGTATGTTATATTATATATATATAATAAATATTTGAGATATAATTTTAAAACTTTTTCTCAAATTGGCTCTCCATAGAACTTGGTTTGTTTTAAAATTAAATTTTAGATATGTATTGAACAAGTATATTTAAAAATATATGTGTATCACTTTGTATTAAGGATTATAAAATTTAATAGAGAATCACTCAAGAATGTAGTTATATAAATTAGACATCTCACATGCTAATAAAACACTTCATTATATTATATTGGAAGGATACTATTTTAAAATGTAAAATTTACAAACGATTAAGAGACATACTTGACTGAATATACAAAAAGACGTCACCGACCCCCTCAAAAGGCCATATTGGACCTAAGGATTGAAGTTCCCCCATTCTTAACCTAGACTCAGATTTGAGGATATAATTAGAATGGACCTGAAATAGATGGACTTGAAAGAACTAGCTTAAGATAGGGACTGGTGACCTTCTTTTGTAAGTTCGACCATTAATTTCCAATTGTCTTACATTAAGTAGAGTCCATTCGCCATAAGAGTGTTGTAGCTGATAGCGAGCATAAAATGTGAAAACAGTTAAAAGAAATACTTAATTAGATACAAATTGTTTGTGTGAATGTTATGACTGCCAAAAGTTACAACATATCATTATAGTTATTTATATATCATTTTATATATATTTGCAGAGTATATGGTTTGGTGAATGTATACATGAGATTAGATCAGGCAAATTTATCTAGCTGTCAGGTATAGTCACTCATATGGCGAATATATTAGTAGGATTTATTAGAGTAAACGGTTAATACAAAAATAATTATTTAAAAAATATCATTTTCAAACAACCATTTCAAATTCATAATAATATCCATATTTTGCACTCACCAAACTTATTTTATTTGAATTGTCAATAAACCTTCATAATATTTTACAATTTCACATTTATTCAATCCTATGAATGTATATTTAACAACTATATCATACTCTAACAGATGAAGATACCATTTCAACTTTTAGATGCAATAAAATTTAAATAAAACTGTGAACATTTTTTTTTTACAAAACAAACTCTGAAGTTAATATATTGTAGAAAGTACCAAACTGCAATATGGTTTAATATTTTCATGGAATCTCAAATCATAGAAAAATTTAGTTCCTTTTCTTTCTATTTTTTTTCTTTCATTCACACATTCTATCACTCCCTTTTATTCTTCGTCTCTCTTTTTTATAAGGTCCCCCAGGCGGTCCCGGGAGCATCCGACGCGAGACCGCAGTGAGTGCCAACACTGCAACGTTAGTTTTACCCCCTGGAGGAGGCGTGAGAACAGATTAGATGGTGTAATATAGGCGAGGCCCTTGAGGCGAACCCTTGTAGCCTTTTGCCATCCCTTTTCAGGGACATCGGGTCTCTTCTCTGTGGGTGAAACCAAACACACTTTGACTCCTCTCTTGTACACTTCCCCCCTCTCCCTACTATAGTTCCGCCACTCACTCACTTGCCTACAAGAAGAACTAGCACAAACACGTGAAGGGAATCAAGAACTGAAACTTAATGTTTAACTTTATAATATTTTGTAATGAGAGTTGTATGAATACAGCTACCTACTTTTTAAGCTTGGAAATGAATAAGGGGAATATAAAAGTCATTTTATGATTAAAGAATTTTAAACTCTTTTTTTTACATGATTTACTTAGCCGTGATATTCGTATCAATATCACTACTAGGAAAGGCGATATATATTTATTGGAAAACTAGCTCCATTTACATGTAAAAAGTGTGGTCAGCAAGTAAACTCACTCAGTTTACCAGTATGAGGTGCGAAAAATATGACTTATCTATCACAAGCTAACATTACCAGAAGAATGGTACCACTATATATAAATACACCAATGTGAGATAATTGGTTCAAATTTTGTTATTAAGCTAAACAAATTGTTATAAAAAATTTACTAACGAAAACTATTTATCACTCTTAGGTAATACCGCTAGTAAATGCAAATATGTATTTTTCAAAATTTCGTGATAATAGGCCGGGGAGAAATGTGCATTACAAACAAATCATATAGCAAAATAAAAGTTTTTGAAAACAAAACGCGTTTATGTGAAAAATGTGTTCAAAATAAATTGAAATGTATTTTTTCAACAAAATATTTGTGAGTCTGTGCTCATAAGCTATATTCTAATAATTACAAAATTCCCCTTTTAGTTATAGTCACTTTTAGTTCAACAACTACTCTTTATTTTACATTTTAATCATGAAAAATAAAATATAATATTTAAAAAATGTCAATATATATTATAAGCAATAAATTACGCTAATTTAACAATGTTTATCAACTTCACTAAGGGTTTTAATTTGGGCCAAAGCTAATATTAAATTGTTTCAAAATTTGATTATGTCAGACCAGATTATCAAAATTAATTCAATTTGGATAGAAACATTTTATTTTTCGTAGTAGAGTGACCTGGTGGTATAGGTGTACGGTGTCAGACCTTTGTGTTGAGGGTCCGGGATTCAATCCTCAGTCCCGGCACCGGTTTATGACAAACGCCTCCTTCACCTCTGACAAGACGTGTATTAATCACAACTTGTGAATGTGTGGAGTGTCAGGCCTCCACCATGGTTCGGATCCCACGTTAAACTGTAGGTCCTCCATTTCATCTCACAATCATCCTACCCTTACACATTAGCGTAAGTGCGTAAAACCCAAACGGGTAGTAAGACGCGGTGCTAATAATAATAATTATTATTATTATTATAATTATTATTATTATTATTATCATTATTATTATTATTATTTTTGTGGTAAATTTATATATCCTACTCTTTGAGGTTTGAACATATTAACAAGTATATCTCAACCATTTCTTTCCCCGTAAGATCATTAAAATTAGACATCTGCTTCTTTTATTAATATATTAATAAGATTAAAGGTCTGTGTCTCTATCATGAGCGTTGCTTGATATATAAACCAGACGCAAAGATCTGAAATTTACAAATCAGAAGTCCCTATGAACAAATATGCGCACCATGAATTTTTAAGTTTGGATTATCTTTATTTAAATTAATAAAAAAACTTGTTCAGGAGAAATAAAATTAAAATATATTTTATGTATGTTAGAAGAATAAAAAAGTTTTTCCTTTCACGCAAAATTGAGAAATTTTACTTTTACTTTTCTTGTTGCCACTTTATTAATTTTAATGAATAAGGATAGACTGAACGGGTTGTGGTGTACTTAAAGGAAATTTCAAAATAATGGTCAATCTTTGACTTGTTTATTAAAATGGAATATGATTATATCACAAACTTCCTTTTTTTATTTAGAAACACTTACTTCAATGAGTCTAACAATTCCATGTATGTAATTTTATATAAAAATAAATAGTCATTATTTTTTATTTGAAATTTTTTAATACAAATTTTACGTACTTGACTCGAAAAGAATATTTAAAAGTTTTGTAGACAAACTAAAGTGATGGGCTGAATTTTACCTCCAAATATAAACATAATATTGAAATTTTTAATTCCTAAATTCATATGAGGGGAAAGTGGCTCTAAATAGGTTTTTTGTTGTTGGCAGTGTCTTTCCAAAATTTGGTAGAGACCCACTGAATATTTTAAAAGTCGCTAGAGGGGGACACATCGAAGACACAAGCATACATGTTCGCATTACTATTTATGAAAAAGGGCTAGGATGAAATGGGATTAACGAGAAATGTAAAAGGACGGAGATTAATATAAAACTTACCCGCCTCAGTGGCATAGTTGGATAACGCGCTAGTCGTGTTGAGCTCGACTGCTGAGGACGGGAAGATCGAGGTTCGAATCTCGGTCGGGTGAACTGGAGGTGGTTTTTCCTAAATGGCTTTCCACTCTACATTCACGCAAATGCTGGTTCGCTTCATCTCATTCAACTCTCCCAATTCCTAAACCATTAGCGTAATTAGTATTGTTATTATTGTTATTAGCACCGCGTCTTACTACCCGTTCGGGTTATACGCACTTACGCTAATGTGTAATGGTAGGGTGATTGTGAGATGAAATGGAGGACATACAGTTTAACGTGGAATCCGAACCACGGTGGAGGCCTGGCATTCCTCACATTCATAAGATGTCTTGTCAGAGGTGAAGGAAGGGTTTGGTAATCCGTAATTAGTACTTAAAACGTATAACCCGAACGGGTAGTAAGACGTGGTGCTAAATAATAATAATAAATAATATAAACGTTAACCTACTCCCAAAATGTGAGTGTGGGAATACAAGCTACACATTTTACTTTCACGATGTCATTCTCGTAATACTTAACCTGGTGTGGCTGTTTATTCATCACACTACGTCACAATGCAAACAAGTTATTCTGTCCTTGTCTAGCAGACGGGAGCTACCCAACAAGGTCATGTTACTGCTCGAGACACTGTATTCCTACACGATAGTGGAGGGATACTATGTGCCATTCAAAAGTTAGTAAACACTAGCTCAACGTCATTGTCAAGTACGCCGTGATTCAGCAAGGCTAGATTAGATTTCTTTCGCCAACAGTTTTTGTGCGCGGAGGGATACGAGTAACTTAATGTAGGTTCACACTATTGCAGAGTTGAGTGTCATCGACACGACTGAACATTATCTGAAGATATTTCTCTATAAGAGGCGAATTGCCATAATATGGGCTTGCACGAAATATTCCCGGGAATGTTATGACTTAACCTTGAAGATAAAGTTGTAGATATAAGATAATTGCACAGTAGGCAATATGAAGAGCCTCATAATAACAGCCCATTGGGAAAATATGCTACAAGAGAGATACAGAGAACTAATACGTTAATTATGATGATGATTATTATTATTATTATTATTATTATTAGCACCACGTCTTACTACCCGTTCGGGTTATACGCACTTACGCTAATGTGTAATGGTAGGGTGATTGTGAGATGAAATGGAAGACCTACAGTTTAACGTGGAATCCGAACCACGGTAGAGGCCTGGAATTCCCCAATACGTTAATAAGTTTAAATGTATATATTTTTTAAAACATAGCTCTCGATACCTCACTTATAATATAATATAATATAATATAATATACTAAATGGTTCCAAATCAAATTGTATTGTCAGTTTAACTATGGATTGGTAGGTACCATGACGGGATATCCTAATTTAGTCGTACTGTTATTTTAATAACAGTATCTTCCTGCCGGCTTAGATTGTACGCATAAATATAAATTATCTAATTGTTTAAGGATTAGGAATAAGGTACTTTAGAGGTAGTCGAGTAGCATTTGCGTGGAAAGAGAGCAGAAAAGCATTTAGAAAAATATACCCTCAGAAGACTCGACCAGGATTCAAACCCAGATTTCCCCTCCATAACGATATCAGCCTAACACGAGAGTGACCAACTATACTAGTGAATTAGGTATTATGAATAATTGATCTAGAACGAATACTCTAAAATATTTATTAAAGTAGAATGGGAAACTATTTTGGAAATAGCACCTTCAGTATACCTGGCTGGCAGTCAAACCTCAACCCTCTCATCATCTTGCAAACTAGATGAGATTGACGTTAATTAAGCATTTTTACTGTAGACAGCTCAGATTAGTGGTGTTAAACTAGTGGCCCTTAACCAACTGTTTTGTTGCCCGCATAAATGATTAAAGAATAAAAATAAATGATATTTTTTTCAAGTATATTGTAATATAGTAAATATAATAAACATACGAATGCTTTGCGAAGCCATTGTCTTTATAAGTAGCAAGTGTATTTAAGAATAGAACACCAGTACTAAGCCTGCTTGCTGTTACCTCAAAATGAATTTTTTTAAAGGTGCAGGTGTCTTCCCATGACGTACTGTCTTCGAACCCAAGAGGATTTCAACAGGTGGTGGTGAGGAATGTTTCAAATACATGGAAAATATTTAAAAAATATTCAATTCACCATTTTCATATAATTCTGCTAACGCACATGAATCAAGAAACATCTCTTGAATGGAATAGGTTAAGTGACATTCACTTTTGCTCATTTTTAAAGTAGCATGTTCAAAGGAGATTATTCCAAATATCTAAAAACTAATGACAAGAAAAGCGGGCAAAATTTTCTGGTCAGATAATTTAATATTTCCTTCGCCGTGTCAAGTTGGTAAGTTTTGGATTCTTTTAAAAATCTAAGTGAAAATATATTGTTATATAAAAATAATAGTTTTCAGTGATACAAAGTGATAGAAATAAAAGTAACTGATGAAGTGTTTGTTTTAACTACTTACCGATAATTAGAAATACTATCCTATTATAGTGCAAAGCCGTTGGTGTAGTTTTGTAAAGTTGATATTTATTCGTAAGATATTCATGCGGCCCCCTAAGTTCCTTCGAAAGTTGAAACTTGACAAGGGTCTGAGTTTGAGACCATAGGATCTTTACATAAAGTGTAGCAGCTATAGCGTGAGAGTTTAATGGGAAAACAAGAAATATATCTAATAAACGAGATATACTTCTTTCAGTGCATTCGGCCAGGATTTGAACCTCAACTTCATCAATAGTATTGATGACTAACTTTGACTCATGTCTAGCAGCCTAGATCACTTGGTCATGGATGTGAGTGACAAATATGTAATAATAATAATAATAATAATAATAATGATAATAATAATAATAGTAATAATAATAAAAATGACGTGTCTGAACCACATCAATCTGTAGCTTAATTTGCTATAATATTAGCCAGTACTGATGTACCGTTGTCCAGGGGACGTTCGAATCTACAGTACAATCGCACATTCTTTTCATTGAAGCTTTTTTCACGTCCCGATTAGGTGATAGGATGATGGAAGTGAAAATAACGGGATAAAGCCAATGAAGATCTTAACCCATCTTAAACCTAAATAACCAAGCCTTGCGATCATGGGAATCATTCTCCTTAAAAGAAAAATACCTTTGTACCAGCCAGGAATCGAAAACAGAACCTCAAAGACAGCAGCCAAGGGCTCTAACACTATTAACGAGGCTAGCTACGAATATGTAAGTTTTCCTACTTTATTTATGTAGGGAAAGACATGTACAATTGTCTGACTAAGGGTGCTATTTATTCATATAAACATGAAGCTTCTTCTCTGTACAATATTTACTAGTATTATATACATATATATATATATATATATAATTTTAAATTCCCGCGTCACCCACACCAGGAGGCATGTGGGGTAAATAAATGGAAGTCTCATCTACTTTGGTTTATTAGTGATGGGAAATACGTGGTTTGAATCCTGGCTGGGAATTTCAAGTTGTTTTCCCTAAACAGTGTTTCACTCTATATCGATGCAAATACATAGGAATATGTTCTAAATATAATCTTCTTTATCAATACACCACTACTGTAAACATGCATTTTTCCAAGACAGATATTATGACGTGTTGCAGGTGCACAAACACTCAGTTTGTGAGTTCAAAATAAGTGTTATAAGATAATAAATTAATTAATTATAAACCTAAAAGCTAGCTGGATTTAGTTAAAAATATTCATCCACATTAATTTGAACGGATGAAAAGAAATCCACCGTAAAAATGACACATTAAAACCCCCACTCAGTTCATATAATCAGTTTTCAATCACTATCTTCTCCGTTTACGGTTAGCAAAATCAATCCAATTCTAGTACTTTACATGGTTCGTCCATATATGGGCTCTAATATGTTTATTCTTGTGTTCATAATGTTTGGGAGTGTACAACTTGTAGAGAGAGTTTAATTGAGAATTGATCTAATAGATTAGTTTTTGCGTGTTTTCTGTTCAAGTAATCACATAGAGTAATAACTAAGCAAAATACAACCTAGGACAACATAACAAACACCATAGCTTAGCTCCAATAATTTACAAGAAGAAAAAGCGTATGATCCAAACGGGTAGTTAGACAAGGTGCTAAATAAATAAATACAAGGAGAGCACGCATAAAACTAATGTATTAAATTCACCATGCCCTGGATCCAAACCATGATCCCCTGTAAATAAAGTCTTCCACCTAGACATATAAAAAATAATCAGCAAAATTCTGCTCAATACTCTGTTGTATTGATACAATGTAATAGAATTTTTAAATCTATTTACCCGAGTACTTGTTTATCTTTTAGTTTGTACATTTTTATATTGTATGTATGTGCTTGTTTCATTGTTTATAAAATGCTCATTTACTCACAATTGCATTTTAATTCATCCTATCGTGGTTCTTTTTTAGCTTGGCCCTTTGGCATTTCGTCTATCTGTTTGTATATAGGACACGTCATTATAACTGTCAAATATGTTGACCAATTTTAAAGGGACGTTCTTTAAACCTAGGCCAATAAACCACGCATTTATATGATTTTGTGAGCTCTTAACTGTTTCAATATGGTAGCCACCCAAAAATCAGTATTTTTATTTGTTTATTCCACGATAACTATAAAATTATTGAGCCAGTTGTAATGATTATCAGTTGAGACATTCTTTGAATCTATTCTGAATTATGTATGTACGTGGTTTTTAAAGAAGGTGTTCAGTTTGTTTTACCTGCTTTGGTGGCCGTATGGTCTAAGGAATCACTCTCACCATATACTAGAATATAGATGAACATTGTATCGTGGTTCAATCCCAGTCAGGTGTATTGAAAGTGGTTTTTTCTAAATAGTTCCCCACTCTCTCTCCACGCAAATGTAAATACACTTTCTCTAAATTCAACCTTCCTCACATATAACCAACTAGAATAATTAGTACTGAGGTGTATAGCCGAATGGTTAGTAAGACACGGTGCTTGAAAAAAAGTTTTCTTTTGGTGGGCACTCAAAATGTTTTTCGTTCAGTATATCTTTTCAATGTATTTGAATGTATAGTTCTAAGCGATAAATCTAATACATTGGGCATATTAAAAGAAAAATTGACATGGATTGTAAGATTGGCATCTTAATACACGCGGTTATTCAATATGAATATAATATATTATTGAATAGGCCTATAATCTTTATTTATTTATGTCCTACTTACCAAGGAAATTATCTACTTAAAATCTAAGGAAAATTATTTAAAGGAGCTATTTTATCTTTAAATCAAATTATAGAAAACATAAATCTTAAGAGTGTAATAGTGTTACGAACAGCCACGACTATTAAAATCTGTGTGTCTCGCCAATATGTATTTGTCAAACAATTTTTTGTGTGTTTATTTACTGAACTACCATTCACCATTTATCAAGCCTTGAAATAGTTTTAAGAAAGTGTAAGTTATCATATATATTAGAAACTCTATAAGTTTTCTTCAATCAAGAAAAGTAAAGTGATATAGGCCTATCTAAAAGTGACACGTTGCCTATACTTACATTATGAGGCACTGTTGTAGTTTTAATCATGATGTATAATCTAACATTTAACAAAGTAAATACCCAATTACACGAATCTACAGTATCTACACAAACAAGTTTTAAGGTGAATTATTTGTTTTTCCTATTACTGTGGTCTTATAGTGAGTAAGACAATGTTTTTTCTACCTTAAATTTCCCTAGCTTAAAAACATGGAGGGAGCGAGGTTCATCGTCCAAAAACCATATAGTTATTTTTTAATCTATCACTGTCAACAAATTTTTATTTAATCAAACAATGGTGAAATCGTTAAACTTGGAATGGTTGTTCCTTGTAGGTACCTCATAAATGAACGAGTCACGCTATTATAGTATTATTCTCTTCTAATATCACTCCGCTCGACTATCAAGCTTCCTCCACGCGTCGTTGCCAAGGTTACTCAGCAACAAATTCTCACAGTAATGGTCGTGATGGAACTGTTATCAATCTCAGTATATATAAACCTGTCGTGATTACTGTGCTACCATATCAGAGAGTTCCAAGTCAACATATAGTGATCAACTTTGACAACAGCCGACGACAAGATGAGATTGGGAGCGACTATTCCGAACTTTACCGCTGAGACCACTCAGGGAAAGATCAAATTCTACGATTGGCTTGGAGACTCGTAAGTTGGAGTTGTATGTTTGTTTGTTTATTTCTAATCAGGTTTTACTACCAGTCAGGATAAGAATCAGTGAGTAATTAAGAATAATTTTATACAATTTTTTTTTAAAGAATATCATAAAACCCTTAATGAAAATACATTAGCTTACACCCTGCCCAGATTCAAACTTTGGCCTAGCCTTTTATTGCAAACCAGTCTATTATCTGAAAAAAATTAGGAATACAATTTATTGAGAGTTAAAAATTTACTACAATAATTTTTATATATTTAAAGATCAAATGATGTAATCTGGAGTAGTTACTTTAAATACTCAATGTCAATACCAATAAAATTGTACAATATGAATAGGCCCTACTATAGTAAAATAAATTAAGTTTTGATCACACAATTTTTTTTCCCTCCAATTTTCTTTATACTTTAAAATCATACTAAAGATAAACTTTACATATAGCCTGCGTACCCATTAGTATAGACTATATTGAATTTAATCAGGTTGATAGCGTAGAAAGGAGGAGGGTAGTATTTGGAGGCACATTGATATCGAGAGAGGAAACCATTAAGGGAAAATTAACTCACAGGGCCTAACTAGAATTCGAACCCATACCCGTCCTTCAGAGGAAAACCAACCAGATGAGGCTACTGATTTATACTACGTGTGAACCGATGCAGTTATCATAAACAACCTTAACTAATTAGCAAGAGTGTCTGTGTATGAAATATTTACAAATTTTGACAGTACACAGATATAGACCTAGATCTTAGCAACACACTTCTATTCTAAACTGCTTTTTTTTCTAAATACTCAAATTTGTCTACATTTAATAAATCTATGGAACTACTGACCAGTTTTAAAAGGAGATACCTTTTAGTAAAACCAAAGGTATGCTTTGCGCTGAACATTTAGATAATTTTACAATATTATTGGTGATATTGTATATGTACTGATATTATAGGTCCTACATCAAAAGTGACTATTGAAGATAACATGACCTGATGGACGAATACCTGAAAGTAGTTATTGTAACTTTCCCAAATATCAAATAATATTCCTCCTACAAAATTTGGACTGTATAGTTTTGTAGGATGGTGTTGGTTAATATCTAATCTAGGTGGCTCGTAGTGAAGTCCCTTATTACGAGATGGCAATTATTTCTTTTTATAAAAATAAATCTCTTGTGACGTAATTTGATACCCTAACATGTATTTTCCTATGTTTTTTACTTTTTGTGAATAGTTTCCAATTTAATTTCGTGTGATATTAAACACTTCTAAGTTCGGCCGCTGTTTTGCTGGCCTGACAATAATATTATTTAGATCCATTTAATAAAATAAAAGGACGCAAGGAACAACTTAACCATTGTTCTAATAATTTTAAAAAGGAATTTTGATTTAAGGAAGAACACTTACCTTTTATTAAACATATTAAATATCCTTTTAAGAAGTTTGATGACTTATTTATAATGAGCGTCAGCCATGATTGATTTCAACGAATGCACAGATCTGTCAAACAAGTGAGTCTCGTGATTGTAACAGAAGAAAAAAGATGAAACAAGGGTAGGTGTAAATAACTCCAAATTAGCGCACTTTTCTATTTTGACATATTAAAATAAACATTTTATTCTTTAAGAAAACATTTTTCACATTCATTGGCATAGAGTTAAATATTTTATATTAAACTTGCATTGTATTTGATTTTTATCCCTAGTCCGTAGCTAACATTTTATATTTTGGTTTTATATATTAGTTTTCTCTTTGGACTTGTAAGTAAGGAATAGAACATTTTTAAATTTGATTTTGGAAGACTTTTCTAGAGGAGACTGGGTATTCTTCCTCGGTGTTGGTCTAACATGGAGCCAAATCTGTGGAGCTCTTATGTTGATTTGTTTTTAAAGTGAAGTAATGGTTGAAAAGTAAAGTGTGAGTAGCAAAATGGAAAGCTAAGTGTATGTGCAAAAACTAGACTGTTTATTTTTATTTAAATTGTGGAAGAATTAGCATTACTAAAGTGAAACAAATTTCTGAAGCTGATGTTGTTTCAATATGGACTATTTCATGGGTGAGGTCAAGCCAACTCTTCAATTTTTTTTTCTCTCTTCTATCAAAATCAGAATTCATGTACGAACTTTTAGAAAGACATACTAATGCAGAGAATTAATTAACATTTTATTTTATGTCTAAATATAAATTGTATTGATTTTTTTTCTCTCTTCCATTTTGTTTCAACAATTCTATTTTATACATTGTTAAATTAGAATTATAACTATCCGGAATTCCATAGGTAGGAGTGGGAAGTAGTAAAAAAAAAGGAAACAATAATAAATCTACAAAAGTTCCAATAATTGTTATTTTATACATTTATTTTTTTATTGTAGTCTAAATTACTACATTTTTATTTCAACAATTTTTATTTTAAATTTAAATTACTCATGTTTTATTTTAAGTATTCCCCAGTGGTCTCGAGTATTGAGAGTCATCGTGACATTGTCTGAATTAGCCGAGGTATATGATTTTTTTTCTTTTTGATAATAATTTTTTTCTCCTTGATCCTAGGAGTGGCGCCCAACAAAAGCACAATTTTTATACATCTTGATGTTTACTATTGCTATTAAGTAAATATATTTAGAAGACACTGAAAGTATACTAGAACTAGTAATATAGATATAGAAAGAAAGTTTTTATATTGTTATTTTATAATTTTATCACATTCATTAAAATATTTAAAATTTCATTTAAACGATAGTAGACTTGACACATTATCTCTGTAGCTATCCTGTTTGTAAACATAACTAAATTTCCTAAGATAAATTTCTGTAATGATGGAAAAATTGTATAATTTGTGAAATTAATCAACCCTCCTCTACTCCTCCTCTTAACAGTGATTGGGTAACACTCTGGAGGCAGGTTGCTGTGTTTGCTATAAAATTATGTTATTTTGTAAGTTGTGTGGTAATATAATAAGTATTTACATTAAATTCAAGTCTTATACCCCAAATATATAAAATTAAGTTTGAACCATGAGTTGGTTTGAAGCTGTTATCAATGTTAAAATAATTCTCTACGCTACTGGTTTAGGTGTTGAGGAGGAATAGAAAACTAAATTATTATTAATTCTTTGAGGGAATTTAAGTCCCAAACAAGCCCTTACGTATAGACCTGTGTATACATCTCCAACAACTCCCCAGCCATGTAGCTACAATCTATGTATAGTTTAAATCCGACTCCTCTTCTTTAACTTAGGGCATCCACGGTTGTAAGGGTGCTAGGTGACCACTAGGAAAAGCTACCGTATAGTCCTTTCGTCTAACCATCTGATTTGCAAGACTATACTATGAGCATTGAGTTGTCATTGCTTTAACAGCCAAAACTTTCACACAAAAAATACTTTTTGTTTTTAATTAGCAACCGTTTTTACATTATTGATACACTAATTTATGAAAAATAACCATTTAGATATTCTTTTTATTTTTAATCGACGTCTCTGGCTTACTTTTAAAAATAATTTCAAACGATAACTTTTAAATTACGGTGTTCACTTCTGAAATCATGATGGCGAGACAGAAAAACAAGGGCGTTGATGAAGTCATAATACCAACCGTTATGTGGTTATTTTCATGCACGGTTTACAAAATAAAAAGTTTTATCATGAAACCAATATTTTGTTTGGCTTTTCTAAACGTTATAAAAACATATATTTTGGTGGCCAGTTTTAACATGACACAATTGTGAGTATAATAATTTTGAATTTATTATTTCATGTACTATATATCTCTTGTTGCCAAAGCCATTCTCCAAATTAAAATTATTTAGGCTTCCAAGAATCATCTGAGTGAACTTTCACAAATAAATAACAATTTCCCTAAAAGATAATAAAACCTTTTTGAAAACTAAACTTTATTTATAATAACATTTTTTAATTACACTATATGTAAGATAACCTCATTTATCCTGGCTTTCCTTTGAAAGGAAGTTAGAGTTTGAATCCCGAATGGGTGATTTATCTTCTAGTTTTCCTCACCACCAATGCAGGTAAATTTCCTGTAAACTATAATTTATTCATCCTTAATATAGTAAATCAATTAAAATATATGGGTAAGGACCCAAATGCATACCAAGACTAGTTTAAAAAAATAAAATCATATAATATTTCTTTTTTAAATAGGTGTAAAACATATTTAGTTAAACTAAAACACAGCCTATAATAGATTCAAATAATCTGTATTGGTATTTTTTACCGTAGTTCTATTGGATTTGATAAAACAATTCAATTAATGAGCACTGAACCTTCTTAATAATCAAATAACCATCCTCGTGGTATAGAGGTCAGAGCTCTGGCGGCTGAACTAGAGGTACCGACTTTGATTTCAAGCTAATATCAGGTGTTTTTTTTCCATGGAGGAATAATTCCCATGCTTTCCAGGGTTAGGCAAATTAGGTTTAAGCTAGGTAAAGACATTTATTGGCTTTACCCCACTATACTCACTATCAACCTCTCTTTATCTCATCGGGACAATAAAAAAATCTCGACGTACAAAATGTACGATCAGTACACTGGCCCGTGGACAACGGTAAATTAGTACTAAATAATATCCTGCATACTGGGTTACATATTGACACGTAATTTATATAGTTATTATTATTGCTATTACTATTATGATCCGAGTGTATTTTTAAACATGATATCTTTCTAAACAGTTATATATATATATAATAATATGGTTTACAAATGTATGTCAAAAAGAAATTACTTACACATAGTTTTTTACTTTCATTTCTAGTACATATTATATTTAATAATTTGTTAACAGAATGAACCAGTACAAAAACAGTTAAAAAATTGTGACCCCCAGAAATCAAACCAGACTCCTATTGATTTGTAGCTGGCCACCCTAACTACTCGGTCACAGGGAAGTTTTATTGACTAACTTAAAGTAGCGTTATAACGTTTTTTCAGGGTCTGACACTATTTCCTTTCTTTATTATTTATCATAACGCCTTACTACTTATTCGGATATAACATTATATTATGTACTGATTACGTTACTGTATTAGTAAGGAAGAAGATTCAATTTAGGGGAAATGTGCCTTAATTTGCATTGAGAGGGAGTGTTAAAGCATTTAGGAAAAAAAACAACCTCAGTTTACCTGATTGGAATCCCAACACATATCTCTCCATTCCCAGAAATCCATCACAACAAAAGTAACGCATTAAACCGTGCGACCATCAATTCAGGTCAAATTATTATGATGTCGTCAGAAATGTAAATAAAAATGTTGATAGTTATTAGTTATTTTTATAAAATATAAACCATAAATAATGGGATGAAATCCACTTCCATGGCCACATGTTCTAAGGTGTTACTTTATAATAGACTAAACTGACAAAGTCAGGAAAATATCGGGGTTCGATATCGGTTAAGTTTACAGAGCGTATTTTTTCCTAAATAGTTTTCCACTCCCTCTCTCTACACGCGAATGCTGGTACACTTCCTCTAAACCAAACCTTCCTGATTCCTAACACATTAGAGTAATTAATTCATGGATGTATGAATAGAACAAGTAGTAAACCATGATGGTAAAAAAATATGAAAACCTTTGATCCTAGCGTTTCGGTTTCAGTTTTCTGTCATGTAAGTATATAGATCTAGTGATTAATAATAAAAACATAGTATTAGTTAACATTATTAACTGGACGTGAGTGTTCTTTATTAATATAAGTTATCCATCCTCTATCAAAGCGAATGCTTGAATTCTCTAATAATTAACCTTCTTTATACTGTGTGCTTTGAATTTTTTTATATTTTCGATAGCTAAAACGTAATGTATAACGAGCTTTTTAAAATTTAAACTTTTGTTAAAAAAAAGGGGGTTTGCTTTGTTTTAATAACAAACTGGAAACTCTATTATATCGAACTCTCCACGAGTAATTAATATTTAATTAAAAATGAATAGTAATACGACTTCATACATTAATGAGAAAATACGTTATAGTCGTCGAATAATTGAAACTGTACAGAAAAGCAATTATTAACAGAAATGTTTAGTAGCTATGAAACGAGTTAGTATACACGGAGGGCAATAATAATTCATCAGTCGTGGTTTTACAAAATATGACTTCATCGTGTTCAATGTTACATGGCTAATAACTTTACAAGTAAGCCTATTTTGTTAATTGTTTTGTGACCATTTCATAATGGATTGTTATTTGTTCGTTTAACAAGTTTATTGCTTGTATTTTTTACACAACGGTTTTTATAACCCTGCCGGTCTATAATAAATATTTACATTCTTGCGGTATAGTAGATGAGGTTATAATTGAAAGGAAAGGCACACCTATTTGCAAAAAGAAAAGGTGGCAAAGAAAGTATCAGTATACCTGGCAGGGAATTATATTTATTCTATCTCCCAGCTACCAGCTATCCAAACAAGATGAGACTAGCGCCTGTATCCACGTGATCAGTAATACAAGTAGCACTAGCTTTTGTAAAACAAGATATAGGATAGGTACATGGCATTTGATGTATGAAGGAAGCTCATTAGATTGGAGAGAATAAAAGAGAGGTTCTCAACACAACTTTCTTTTTTATTCGAGGACAAGGTGTTTTGTGAGTGTAATGAACTTAAGAACACTCGACTACTATTTCCGAAATCGTTTCCGAATTCTACTAACCATATAGTTATTGTTGTTTTGAATGCGCGGGAAAGGTGACTTTCTTGACTCAAAGAAGCCGGGTTTGACTCCAGCCATGCACTTTAGTACACAGTTCCTTGTTTTTATACAGTCCAATTTCCGTAGAAGGAATCTTTTACAAATTAATAACTTTTTTTGCGACTCAAAATGATAAATTTTACTATAATATTTGTGTTATTATCTAGGTATTGCTAATATCAATCAAAAGTGAAAATTGCAGATCACATGACTAGACAAATGATGGAGTGAAAGTAGATCTAGTAATTTTTCTAGTAATTGGCTGAGGCCCTTATTATGAAAATGTGACCTAACCTTGTTTTGATATTCTCTAATGGCAGGTGCTTCTCCTAATTCTTCATTTTTAAAGGCTATTTAACTTTCTAATTAAAAGAAACATTTAGCTTGATAAATTTGAATTTGTAGTTCTCTTATAAAATAGAGAAAATATATGTTTTCATTTTTAATTGTAAATTGTTTAACCACAGTGGTTGTTAAGTGGCTCAATCCAAGGGACAGATAATAGAGTGAAATTGCATAAGCATGAGTATATGTAAAAATAGACTATGCTAATATGACGAACACCACTCTAAATATAGCGGAATGAGATTTGAACCAGACCTATTGCCACTAATAATTTAGTAAAATAAAATCCTAACGCCATAGACAATGTGACTACCGTTGAGACATTTCCTATGGATACCAATGGGAGGTGTGAATCAAAAAATAATATTTTGCAAAATATAAATAAATAGTGCTTTAAGACCTACCTAAAAACTTGTATAGATAATCAATAAATAATAAATTTTCAAAGCAATTAAACTGTAATAATTTAACTGTAACAGTTGGGCCGTGCTGTTTTCTCACCCTGCTGACTTCACTCCAGTGTGTACTACCGAGCTGGGCAGGATGGCAGTCCATGACCATGAGTTCAAGAAGAGAGGGGTCAAGGTCATCGCGCACTCCTGCGACAAGCTCAAGTCACACAATGATTGGGTTAATGTGAGTAACCTCATTTTTAAGTGATTGACAACGATTATTAGTTGATTTTATTTCACCGTGTCTTACTAAACATTTGAGCTGTCCAACATCTATAAATATCCAGGGTTGGCTCAAGGGTTTAATGTACCTCAGAAGAGACTTAATATTTGAGCACCGGTTGTGTTATTTATTGTATAAATAAACTGCACTCCCTGCGTTATGCTAAAAATAATAAACCTTGCATTAGTAGGCCAAAATACTGGTTATATGAAATAAATATAATTAAAAAGAGATAAATAATATTTGGAGAGGCCACTTCATACAATCCCACTAATCGATATATGCCATCTAGCTGTCCTTCATTTTCTCTAAATTTTTCGGAAGATTTTTATTTAATATTTAAAGTGATTCGCCGACAAAGCTGCCCCAAATGTAATACAAGTATACACGTGATTATGTTGTTAAATGATATTTAGATAAATATTCTTAACCATAGATAAAATATGTATATGTCCTGTCTTTTTTAGAAATAATTGTTTATATAAATAATGATTTTCTAAAATACAAAAAAAAATCATCTTTTTGTAATTTGCCCTTAGAATGTCTGCGCCCTAGTATAGGTGACTGCCCTGTATATACTTATCGGATAGAGGCGAGGAAGATAGTATTTAGTAAAGTGAAGACCTACTCTAATTTAAGTAGAGTGTTTGTTAGCTGGAAACCACTTAGATAGTATCATGTAATGTGGAATATAGTAAACTTAAGCAGAGTTTGCTCAAACTAAACCTGTAAAATGTTCTCTTCGCTTAGTATGACAATCAATAGACAAGTATAAACTGAAATACATTCTCACATGAGGTATATAAAGCAAAACATATTTATTATTGGTAAAACGAAGAAACCAGTGGGTGAGAAAATTTAGCGGGTACAGTTTTAACAAGTTCTGCTTACATTGTTAAAACTTCACAACACGACATTTAATGTACTGAGTGAAAACTCAGTACACCCAGCTGGGATAACGCCCGTACCTCCCTTTCACTCACAAACTAGACTTGTTGAAGAGCTTAAAATTTATTTCACGTTCTCAACGATGCGAGTATGAAGAGATTGACATAATCAAAAATAGTTATGAAACGGTCAAATATTATATTCCTTGAAAACGTCAAATTTAATTGTATTAGAGAGAAATCCAATCGTATCATAAAGATTCTAGATTCGTTAAAATCTCAAAAAACTATTTCGAATACAATAATACTGGATACAATTTATTTTAAGCAATCGATAAAGAAACTACTCTCTAAACTTGTATAGTTGGGAGGTGGGGGTGGGGGGTTAAGGTGTATCAAAATCACAAATAAGGGCAAACCTGTATTAACATATAATTAATTTAATATAAAAATAGTGTCATCAATGTTGTTTATCACGTCATAGACACAACAAAATATTATTTTTCGTGACTACTAACCTTAAACGACTGTTTCAATTTCAATTTTAAATATTTTAACTCAAACTTAAATTTTAACTTTTTTTAGATTCAAGGATTATAGTTTGTATTAGAGATTCGATACAAATTTAATATTAGATTCAAGAAATATAGGATTAGATCTATTTCTAACAACGTAATTGATCTTAACTTAGAGAAACATTTTTGATCAACAGTTCCAAGAATATAACTGAGTCTGTTCCAAGCAAAGCTGAGAAACATTTAATGGCCAATGTTATCGTATATATTTTAGGACATAAAATCATACTGCATGGATATTCCTGGCGCCTTCCCCTACCCGATCATCGGAGACGAGAAACGAGAGTTGGCGGTTCTACTTGATATGATTGACGAGGACAGTAAGGACAACGAAGAAGCTGCCTTAACCGTGAGAGCCCTTTACATCATAGGTCCTGACAAGAAGCTCAAACTGTCTATGCAGTACCCCGCTTCCACTGGCAGAAACGTCGAGTAAGTACATTTTATATTATTATATAATATTACTGGTCTACCTGCTACAACCGGATGAAGGGTCGAGTGAGAAAAACCAATATTGATTACTTCAAACTTTTCTACCAACAAAAATGTAAACTGAGTGAGAGGAACATGAGCGTTATTTGAATACTACACGCATACTTCCTATACAAATGCCATTTTCCCCGCCAATGTCAAGCTCACTATAATACTTTACTTTAATTTAAATCCATTACTGTTTTAAGCCTGTGGCGTAGGTCAGTTTTTTATTCAAGCCATGTATTTTCCACTACCGGCACTCTAGGCCTGTTGTAGCTGCATATACCTCACAAACTAACTTAAGACAAGGACAGACACAACATCTAGTCCTCGCCCGGTAATTTAACAATGTAAAGGGTAAATCAAAATCTATTCAATGATAAGTTGGTCGACCATGCTGGGAATTGAACCCAGGGCCCTCAGCTCATTAGGCAGACAGGCTACCGTCTGAGCTAAGGTGTCGGACTCATTATGAAACTATTTTACTTGGTAATTAAAAATACCAGATAATAGTTACATTCTACATTATCTATATTCGCATTATAAAACAATACTAAGATACTATCTTATTTATTTTGGCCATAAAAAGTTTTGCGATAAAAACTTTGAAAGTACAGCACTTAAATAACGTCAACTACACCCCCCACCCTAGCTATTTATTTTTACTCTAAAATGATGCAAATACTTATTAGGCTTATATATAAATATATCATAAATAAATAAATTTATTTTTGTTAATGACATTAGCTAAGATTTAATTTGTAAGTCCTGGTCGGGTGTACTGAGGATGGTTTATCCTAAATGGTTTACCAGTCTCTCCCCACGCAAATGTGAGTACACTTCCTCTGAGTTGAACTTTAGTTATTAATGACTAATTAACGAACTTAGTAAATAAGCGTACAGCCCCAACAAGTAGTAAGACGTGATGCTAAGAAAATAAATAATAAAGGAGCAATGTTTTGAATATTTGTCTAAACGTAGCTGAAATAATTATTTGGCTGAGTCACTGAAGATTCTTTTATATATTTAACCGATTTTTCTGTCTCTTTCAGTGAAATCCTCCGAGTAATTGACTCCCTTCAACTCACAACTCGTTTGAAAGTGGTTGCAACTCCTGCTAACTGGACGGTAAGTAAGTCACAATTTATTTTTACTAGAATGTGAGTCTTTGATGGTATTTTGAGTATTTATACATTAATTTTCATAATGTATTTATATTTGAATAACCATAAGAATTGCATTAGCTTTCAGTTAAAAAACTTACTAAATCTTCTTTCATGCATGTATACATACCAATCCACTTGGTCTAGAGCCGACACTCTTAACAAATTATGGCAAATATCATGGCTTGAATTTAACTTCAAAGACCTTTTTTAAATATTTTATCATATAAAGTTACTTTTTATCTTTCCTACTACATTTTATTTAACATATATCTGATTATATACTGACTTTAATAACCATAAATATTGTTATTTGAATACTAACCCAGTTCAAGTTGAGAATAACGAAAATATAAACATCTTTCGCAAAATAATAATTTAATTTATACCCATATCGGTAATCTTGCATGATAGCTATCAGCATTAACAAATCTGGCTTTTTGTTGACGGAAAGGTCGAAGATAGAGCTCGAGCCAGATAAGTGAGATTATGTTCCTGAATGTTTACATATCTTACTAAACGCAAATTAAGAATAACTATCTCAAACTGTGCTTTATCTACACTTATCATAATAGCATTATTAAATGCAGTTATCTTAGATTGGTAGTAATATGAGGCGGAAAAAATAATTATCCTTTGATATGAATGCCTTTATCATAATAGTGAGTTTACAAAAATATTATAAACTAGGATTTAAAAAAATGTGTTATTAAAATGTTGCATTTATATGATACCTTAAATAAAACAGACTTCATTAAACTCATCTGAAAAGATGGAGCTAAAAAGGAAACTTGTTTTATAGATAGACTTGACTAGAAGGTTGGTATCATCGTTTGAGAATCTTAGTCCAAAGATTAGAACAAAATTATATAGAAATCGAGATGGACTTCTACTAGACGGGAGGTTTTCATTTTGAGGACAAGATATTTTTCAAGTGCAATTTTAATAAACACAACTTATTTTTCTGGATATAAGAATGGGAAATAAAAATGTTATACCTCAATTTCAGACTACCCAGCCAGGATTTTAAACGAGTTCTGATCTTGAGAATCAAGATTGATATAATTGACGATTAGTACATGTTGTTAGACATATCTCTAGTTAGAATTGGGTTATATACCAAGTGAATGCACAAGTTAAAAATAGTGAATTGTAATTTTCCTTCATTCTTCCAGTTCAATATTTGTATATTTAACTAAACATTTACTCACTTCAGTGGCCAAATGGTATCAGGCGTCACTCTCGTGTTATATTGGCCTGCTAATGACATGGAACTTGGGGCTCAAATCCCTATCAAGTCTACTGGGATCATGCTTTCCCTAAATGTTTACCCACTTTCTTACTTCGAAAATGTGGGTAGACTACCTATAAAATGATTTCTCCATTTTCCTTATCACAGTAGACTAATTATCAAATATGTGTGTAGCCTGAACAGGTAGTAAGACAGGGTGATAAAAACACCTTAAGGTCACCTTCCTAATCGTGTGTCTATATATTATAAAAATTAATTGGTAAACATTATAATAGGCAGTTTGACGTAAAACCTTAGAAAATAATTTTACAGGAATGTTCATCCATAACAAATCAATTCAAGTCCTTACAATTGTTTCAGCCTGGCACAAAGGTTATGATTCTTCCCCACGTAAAGGATGCGGACCTACCGAAATTATTCCCTAAAGGAGTGGAGAAAGTAAAAATGCCCTCTGGAATCACGTATGTGAGAACTACAACTGACTACTGAGATACATATTGTGACATTAGTTGGTAATCAACTGTATTATAAACATTTACATTTTAATATATTTGTAATTAAAAAAGAATCTTCTATATGAATGTTTGTAAGGAAAATAAATAAATATTATATGAGTGTTAAATATTACCAAGCCCATAATTTTGATTAATTAACTTTTTCACAATACCTTTTCCCCATTAGATTATACGTAGTAGGCTCAAGTCAAAAAAATGTATATTCAGAGCTATTAATATCTCTAGGTAAACAAAATACAGATTGTTGTGGACAAGACAAGTATTTTTAGGTAATAAAGGTTGATGATGGCAAATGGTGGTGCTAGGTGACGTCATAGTTGATTCTGACTGTACTTGTGGGTTAGGAAACACATTCGCCCAGCCATCCAAACCAATACAGGCATCTCCACCACTCCCTCTCCCTACACACACGTGACGTTGTCCATCGTTGCACCTTGTGTTTCAACATGCACGGTTATCACTTTCAACAGGTTGCTTTAAATCATGGATATTATCTCTTATCATACAGACATTTTGCTGCAAGTTCGTAGCTCCTAATAAGAAATGAATCCATTTTCTCAGTCGATCTATCTACTCGTATGTGTTCTCAATAACAGTCCTAGGCAAAATCAACACCATATCTTGAAATAATGAGCATTAATTGAGCAATACCTTACGTGAACCTGTTGTCAGGCAATTCATACCAGTTTATATTCGTAATTTACACCACACTCCAAATTGTAACGTTCTGAAGATTGATTAGTTGCCTACCACTCAGGCGCATACAGAGCCTAGTTTGACGGTCTCGTAGATCCACTATTTGAGGTTGCCGACCTTAAGTTTATTACATGTATTGTCTTGTCACCCACAATTTGTATGGTTGTTTAACTATCTGAATAATATATTAATTAAAAAAAAATTGGTTCCCGCCAATTTGTATTAGTAGGCCCATCCTATAATTAAGTTGGAATAAAATTTGTTTTGTTGGAGCATATTTGGTTAGTTTTCCCCACTCCCTATCTAAGGCTATTATAGCTAGTTCTATCAGCCAAATATATGTTTACACGGGCCATGACGTCAGTTTCACAATTGACTTAATTGCCCGTGTCGTGAAGGTTGAGGTTCAAATCCAGTCTGGATGCACTGGGGGTTGTTTTATACGTATAATATTATTAACTGAGGTGTTCTTAATTTATCTACAATATTAATTGATATTATAAGTAGTTGAAGTATAGTCTAGTGCGATATTGATGCCTTAGTCCATAAATAATAGGTTTATTAAGGAATTTTATAGTATTTATTTGAGCTTCATTAAATATCCATGGATTTTTGTATCACAAATATATTAATAGAACGCTGGATATTAGTTTTGTGTACGAAAAATATAGCCGAATTTTAGGGGTTTGCCAGTAAAATATATTCATAATATTTTAAAATCTTAAAGTTTTAAACCGTGTCAGGCAACATTTTATTTATTTTCGTTAAATATATATTGTTGTAAAATATTTATAAATAATAACACAAAATGTCTTTACATTTCATCAAACCTTAATGTATATTTTATTTTGTGGTTAATGAAGTGAATCAGAAGGTAGGGAGTGTAAAATCTTTAAAAAAAATCTGCTTCGCTATGTGGAATGTAGAATTATCGTAAGAACAGTTTTAAATCAACGAATGAAGGAATAAACATTTTTCTTTGTGAAATCAGCCAAGGTCAAAGATAGGATAGAAGTTGGATGAAATGGAACTAGGAAAAAACAGAACGTTAATAAAAAAAGAATAGAATAAGAGGGAAAAGCTCTCAATACATTGAAATGGTGCACCTCAGAATAAAAACTCGTTTTATTCACACCAACAATAACAACCAGAAAAGGTAGGAGAAATGCTATTTTAAGAACCACTCTCATATATTAAGAAGCATAAATAGTAACGAGAGAAGGTTTGCTTGTTCAAAAGGGATAGTGGCTCAGACATTGCTACGGGAGTCTCCTCTTATATCCTCGAAAGCGGACATTAAGATTTATTTTTCTTTAAAATTTTGTTTTGGGTTTCCCATCCTCTATATTTTGGAACTAAGGTTAATTTACTTCAAATACACATCCACTACAGTGAGATAGCTCAAATCAATCGTTACCAATAATCTAATTAGAGCGTTTAACTAGAGTCAATTCGCCATAGGAGTGGGGGTATATTAAAGATAGCAGTTGATATACACATGGTTAAAAGAAAAACATAATTATGAACAAATTGTTTGTTGTGAAAGTTATGACTGTCAAATATAGCAAAAATCAACATAATCATTATGGTCTTGCAGAGCATTTTATGGGTTGATGAATGGATACATGAAAAGAGATCTGGTAAACTTTGCTATCCATAGCTACCTTTACTCCTACCGTAGAAAGGGTATAAAACTTAAGACTACTATTTAATACTACTAATAATAATATCATATAATAATAACCATTATTATTAACATTATTATTATAGTGCTAGCAAAAATAATTACAAACAATAAAAATAAAGATTTAAATTTAAATGAAATAGAAAACACAGTTACTGTGAGATATTAAATGTTTTTTTTTTTGTACCTCCACCCATTCAAAATATCCGTTTATTTAAAATAATAAGGAAGTGATAATTTAGATCAAATATTCCCGCAATTACGTAGAGATAAAAAGGAAACCATTGAAGAATACTCACCCTCAGCTCATCTTAGTTGTAATTGATATTTCCATTACTGTATATTCATTATGTTTGGAGTTAAACGATTTAGACCATGTAAGAACTTATTTGTGTTGTTTTGAAGTATAGGAGAAATTCATTGATTTATATATTTATTAATATTTTAAATATAAAAATTCCATTAAAAAAACTTATTTCGTAATACACGTACCTATTTGTTATTTTTGTTAAATAATTTTCTTTAGGAAGGAAATAATTAGTACATGAGCTATCTACGTTTACTGGCGAAGTAGTTCATTGTCTATGTTATTTCTTGTGTGTATTTGAATACTATAGAAAGCTAGCATACTCGCCCACAAACGCCTATCCACCCACAACACAACACTATTTCACCTGAAAACTAATCTGCACCAGTTTCACGTTTACTTATCAACGATTACAATGGGCAGGTATGGATGTAGGCCATGCGATGCTTTACGCTATTGTGTCGGAACAAGACTCTCGCTGCATTCACTTCAGAACAATGACTTAGTTTGCAAAGGAATAATTGCCACAAATATACACTAGACTTGATCACAATACAGGTTAGCCCACTTATGCTTGAGGCTTTAATTATAGCTGTTATAGACCTACAAGTTAAGTTTTGTTACAGTTGCTTGTAGAGTCAAAGTTTCATTGGAAGAATCTTATCTGATAGCAATAAAGTCTATTATATTTAATTTAATGTATTAATACGTCAGTACATTTTATTATAAGCTATGAATTTTGATATGATATATTATCGACACCTATAAGACACCTATTAGATTTAAATGTCATCCAGGTTGACCTTAAAAATTCTTTTGTAGATTAAAATTTTCTAATTAATGTTTATGCCTATTAATATTTTACTATATATATGTTGATATTTTGAAAAAGTATTAGTACTTAATAAACTTTTATTCAAGTACTTATCGTGACCCTTCTAAACACATAATACAATAATACTAATCACCAATTATATTTTTATTTTAACCGATTCCTACTACCTCATCAAGCTATTCGTATTTTATAGTACTAGTTTCTTAAGATTGAGGTAGGTAAAAATTTGATATAATGTACCCAAATTCAAGTGGAGGTGGAGTGGGAAAACAGAGATTAGAAACCCAATTTTTCCATCACAAGTAAATCAAACAAGATCTCGTCCACTTTACTAACTTTGGATGTGAAACTATTATTTTATTAGCACTGCAACTTAGAAGCCATTCGGGCTAAAGGCCATAAAAATGTTATTATCAACGACTTATATGGTAGATTTGGGTGGGTAGACTAAAGAATAAGCACTAGAATCAGTGTGTAGGGAACACTTAAGTGATTAAATATGTGTGACCTGCATCGGTAGCGGCATGGTATGACGTGCTACACTCACAGTTGACTATATTGCTTATGACGGGGAGATCGAGGTTAGAATATCGGTCGGGTGTACTGAGGGTGATTTTTCCAAAATAATATTTCACACTCTCTTCTCGCAAATGCGGGATACCTTCCTTTAAATGCCTAAGCCCATTATAATAATTAGTACATAAACGTATACACCCAACGGGTAGAAACGTAGAGCTAAAAAAATTATAATATGAAACCCACTCTCTTGTAACTCTGTCTAGATTTTTTGTAACCTTCCCTTCTTCATTATAAATGATGATATAGTTAAACTAGCGGGTTGTTACAATGATTTCTACACAGTATTGCACTAAAATGTATTACACACTTTTTATTAGGAAAATATTCATATAATAAGCCCTTACTCGACTTTCTAGTTAAAAGTTTACTCGTGAAAGGTTATCAACCTTACATATATTTTTATCTTTAGGCTTTGAATCAAAATATATATCTTCCCCCTTCATGCCACAACGAGCGCTTTAACCTCTCCCAGTTCTTTATCTATTCATTACACCTAACCACTAAAGTAAGAATAAAGTTAATATTTTTAACAAAATAAATATTTTATTTACTGATGTATTGTACAAATATACACAAATAATTGTTTTCATGGTGATGATGGAGATTTTACTAATACTATTGGGTTTAATTATAGGCTACTATTTTTGCCGACATCCTGGACCCTTAACCCTTAAAATAAGTGTTTTTCAGATTGAGGTGAGCTGTTTTTTCATAATCTTAATCACCAGAAATGGGCTTTTCAAATTATATATATATATAAAAGACAAATAAGATTTTATCGCTTTAGGATCCCACAGCAACTGTTGAATGTCAATTTTTGATTGTTTTCTAATATGTTCCAGAAGTTACCTATCATTATTTTATGATGTAAAACCACTTTTACGTGCTTGTCCACTACATACTAGATTACTCTCCATGCCTTTATTTTTCAAACACTTGTCAAATAAATTGTGTAATATTAGAAGTACTGGCCCCAATTTCACTGACCGACTTTTCCCTCCCTTTTTCCAATAAGGTGGACCGTTTTTGAAAGATATGGTCACACATGTGACATACTTCGAGCACGTGATCTAAGTAAGGAAAAGATTGACCACCTGTCTAATAACAGGTTTGTGAAGACAGTTGAAAAGAAAACCTTAATGTTATCTGAAAAGTTTCCAGAACAAAACGTTACAAAGCTTGTTTATAAAATATCTGGACAGTTTTAGATAAAATAAGAAATAAATATCGGATGAAAAGCATTGACCAGAGGTATAACGTTATTTGCCATTCCTCCCATCTAATTGGTAGAATTAAACACCTTTATTATTTTGTTGTTTGGTAGTTTACTTAACGCTATGCTTCAGTTCTTGATTTATTATATCTTTTATTTTCGTCAAAGGTGATTATTAATTTATATATTTTAATATTATTTAAATGTGATAATAATGAACGCTATAACGCTACAAAAATATTTTAGAATACTTACCTTTAAAAAGCAACTAAAATGTTCTTGAACAGCAGCGGAACTTGCATGGTATTCACATCGCAGTTCAACCATGAATCATATTATAAATATCACAAGCGTTACGGTATTTTCGAGCGTTCGTGTTAGCAACTAGTCGGCCGACAGAAGGCTATAGAAAATCTTATAGCTCACAAGTAATATAAAACCTCGAAGAGGCTCATGGGAAACAATCTCGTCAATTTTTTTTTCTATTTATTAGTCGCCACTGCCCAAAACACTATTTTAAAATGTTTAATTTTTAGAATTTTCTGTTCATATTATTATAGGGTCTGGCCTTCGTACCAGATTTCAGCTTCTCAACTAATCTACAATTGGCTTGTATTTTATGAGAACACACACACACACACACACACACGTACGCATGAAACTTTTTTCTGCATTGTATTATTATTTAATCCCTCAGCTTTAGAATGTTTAAACCAAATGTTTTTTTTGTTTTTTTTAGAATTTGTGGTAATAAAAAAAATAAAAATCATAGACAGGTATATTTCTAACTTTAGGCAAAATTTTAATTAGTGAATATCAACACACACAAATCTTTATAGAATGATTCATTTAAATGTAACTTCTACATTTCTGGTACAAGTATATTTATTTATATAAGCCAGTAGTTGAGACTTTTAACACTGATGTTTTGGAGACCTGGTCTCGTATTTTAACCGAGGCAGCAGCTGTTGGTACAATGAATGTCTCCAATTTAGCACTCGATACCCCCTCCCCATCCTCTCCCCCTACATTGAACATACAAATCTAGCCTAGGGAGTGTGGGGGTGGGAAGGATTTCTAAAGCGGTCGAGAGGAGAAATACAGAGTCCAAGCTACTACGTTGCTCGTTGTTTGGAAATTCCTGGTAGATGAGTTTCAAAAGAGTCAAATTTTGTTATATAAATATTCAAGGATTTTTTTTTACTCCGCGTTAATAAATGTAATATAATATTTTACAAAGTTAAACTGAATGACGTGGTCTATATTATTGATCAGTATTTTTATCATGTTCTATAACAATTTTGAGTAGGTATTTTACTGTACATGACTTGATTAATTTGCAATTTTATTCAAATATATTTTCGAAACATTTTACATTTGATTTTTTTTGTAAACCTACCAATATTATTTAAATTCCTGAATTTACTTATATATTTCTACCTATCGTATCTTAATACACTTTCAAGATGAACAAATTTTTATTTATCAAAAATATAGGGCTGGAAATGTTAGAACGTATAGGAAATTTAACTTAACTTTCATTAGGATGGATTAGGAAGACATTTTGGAAAACTAAACTAGTTCCACCGGTTTGAAATTTTAACAATGACCCTGCTATTACTGGACAAACACTATATGTACCCACCTATATGGTTATAGATTCTTATTAACTTTCTAAACCATTGGTTAAATAAAATTGAACATTTAAATTTAAAGAAAAACGAGAGGTATGTTTAGTACATCATTTAGAACACGTGATTTGGTAAATATCCCTAATATGTATTTAACCTTATATTTTTAATATATTCCCATGCATTTATTTATAATGTAGATAGGTAAATTAATTACTTACCGGCCAGCTTGATAGTGTAAAAATCATGTAAATATATTTTACATGTTTCAACGTCTTTAGCAATAATTGACAGTGGGAAAAAAAAATTATAATGTAGATTCCATCACATCTATCTTCAGGACTACAAACCACAAACAAACAAAAAATAGATTTTACAAACATTCTGGCTTTCATGTGAATAATTTTGAATTTAAACAAATGGGGGAGAAATGTATATTTCAAATAACTTGAGATAAAAAATTAATTTGGTCATTGTGACAGTGACTAAATGGACTCTATAGGTTATTCAATTATACATTAAGAAATACTAAGAGGTTTATTTTGAGTAATAACTGCATATGTGGTCACATGTTCTGAGCCCTTAGGTATCACCTTTTCAATAGGTTGGACTGTTAGTGAATGGTAGGATGGAGTTTTAATTCCGGTCCCGTGCTCTGATGTTGTTTCTACCTTAATGGTTTCACATTCTCTCACCATTCAAATGTGACGTCATATTATTATATATTCTATATTTTTTATCCTAACCCATAAAGGTACACATGTTGTTAGCGTGGATAGCAAATAAGATGTAATGCATAGTTTTTATAAACCAAAATTAAAGATTTATCTAATTCATGTTTATAAGAAAACTCCATGGAGTTAGCCAGCAAGCGAGCTATACTGACCGAGTGGCCGTCATATGTTAAAGAAGATAGTTCCATCATTTACGGATAAAGAGTGTCATGTGAACTGCATAACGAACCCTCTGGCCATTTATCTTAATTCCTTGGACCTGAACCCCTACTTTTTTTTTTTATCAAAGTAGCTCCTCCTTTGTCCGTCACGAGGCTGATTTGAACCCTTTTCTAGACCCACTGCTTGAAATAAGAATCTGTAAGTGCAGGGGATTAAATTTGGAAATTCTGGCTCAGTAAATATCAATCCTGACCACTATATAACAGAGGTGGTCATAGTTATAATTGTACTGATTACAGTAATTACTAGTTAAAGTTAAGAGACATCTAATATATTTATTTAAAAAAGTAATTATTGATATTTGGTGAGTTAATAATTAATATTTTTGTCTATTGATTTTAAAATAAATATCTTAACAGCTACAGGATTTACTTGCCATATTATTATATTAAATTTATACTTCACATTATAAAACTGTAGATTTACAAGTGGGTCGTTGCAGCAATGGCGGCAGATTATTGCACTAAAATGAATTTTAAAGTTTTTATTGGGAAAGGATCTATATAATAAGCCCTCACTCACTTTATAGTTAAAATTTTACTCCTTAACTTCAACTTTAACTACAACTTTATTTAGATATTTAGTTTTTGGTGTGTCATTTGAATAAAAAAATATATTTTCCCCCTTCACGCCCAGATGAGAACTTTAAAATGATCCCTCTGCCAGATTTGTATCTATTCATTACACCAAACCACTCAAGTAACGATTAGGATTATATTATTTTTAAACAAAGACAAAAATTTATTTACCAATATACAGCTATACACAAATCATGGTTTCCATGGTGATGTAAACAAAGAATGATTGTACAGATAAACCACCAGCATCCTGATTCCCTTTCTATTAAATGAGTATTCGTTTGTTAAAATCTTTTCAGTCATTTTCTCGTGATCTCTCTTACTGAAAACGGGTTTATCAAATAATATATATTAAGATATATGATAGAGAGAGTGATTTAATGTGGTAGTGAAAATTATAGTGTAAGTATTTGAGTGTGTGATTGTGTTTGAGGGTGAATGTGAGAATGAGAGTGTGATTGTGAGAAAGTGAGTGTAAGAGACTGAAAATGAACAATTAAATGAGATCTAGTGCGTGTGGGTGAGTGATAGTGAGAGTATGTGTATGTGTTAGAAAAAGAAATATTGGGAGAAGGGAAAAAGAGTGTGTAGAGAAGGAAAGAGTGTGTGTAATTATGTGAGAGAAAGTGAAAGAGAGCTTGTGAGAGAGAGACAGATAATATATAAGGTATAATGTGTGATAAAGTGAGATAGAGTGTGGGAGTGTGTGTGTGAGAGAGATAAATAAAGAGTGTAACACTTTGGAAGGGATATTGTGTTAAAGAGAGAGAAAACGTGATTATGTGATATAGAGAGATTGAGGGAGAATGATAAAGAGGGATGAATTAGTTTAGTTCAGAGAGATAAAACTAGATCGAGAGAGATTTAGAGAAAGAGTTAGAGAAAAATTAAAAGAGCAAGTCTGATAGAAAAAGAGTTTGAGATAGAATTGGTTCGAAATAGAGAGTGAGTTTGATATAGAGAAAAGGAGATAGAAAGAATGAGATTGAGATAAAGAGTGCTTGTGTGAAAGCGTTCAATAGATAGAACGTTCGAGAGAGAGCGTTTGAGAGAAAGCTTAAGTGAGAAAGTAAGAAAGATAACGTGAGATAAATTATGTGATAAAGAGTATGTGAGAGTAGTGAGTGAGAGAGAGGGGGATAACATGTGAAGGAGAGAACTAGAGAGGAGATTACATTAGTGAGATTTTTATATAGTGAGTGTGTGTGATGGGGAAGAGGGTAAGAGAGTGTGTGGGAGTGTGAGAGAGTTTGATAGAGAGAATGCGAAAGTGTATATGTGGTACAGAAATATTAAGGTACTTTGAAATATAATTTCGCAAAATTAATTACCAACATGGAAATGCAACTTAACCTACTGTATTTGTAAGAATGTGAAAAGGTAATGAGGTACACAAAACATTACTTTTAAATATTATATCCTCAAAATTAAGCGGTACAATGAAAACGTAGCATAACTTATGTATTTGTAGTGTGTTTTTATTTGATAAAATGAACATCAAAATCCATTATTTGAATAAAATGAACTTCAAAACTTAGAATTTGAAAAACAATTAATACAAAAACGAATTATTAGATTGATAAATTGCTATTTTTAAACATTATTTAAGATAATTTAATCATTTTTGAATTTATAGTACATACAAAAACTACTAACCTTTTAGTTTTAAAATTAACACGCTCAATATTATTTATTTAAAAACAAACTAACGGTAGCAACATTTCAACATAAAACAAATGTTTCCTCAGTTTAGGCATCTCAATTTAGATTTGATCAGCATCCAAATAGAAATATTCATCCAAAGAGAAAACTTTGATGTGTTCGGACCAACAAATAAAGTTGGATTTAATGTTTTTTAATCAAAGAGAAGTATTTTATTTAGAGATTTACAGCATTGCAGCAAATAACGGTTTTCATGGTGACTTAATAAAGAATGGAAAATTGAAAATTATCTCTGAAAATTGGGCTTTCGTGGAAAACTATTATTTTTCCCAACATCTTGGACTCCTAATCCTTAAAATGAGTGTTCGTTTGTCAAAATCTGTTAAGTCATTTCCTCGTAATTTCTATTACCGGAAATGGGCTTATCAAATTATATATAAGTTAAAAATAAAATTATTGTTACTTACAGAATGATAACAAATTAAACTGGCTTTCTTTTAATCAAAGTTAAATAAGTTATCATTATTAGCACCACGACTTACTACCCGTTCGGGTTATACGCACTTATGCTAACGTTTAATGGTAGGGTAATTGTGAGATTAAATGGAGCACCTAAAGTTTAACGTGGAATCCGAACCCCGGTGGAGGCCTAGCATTCAACACATTCACAAGTTTTGATTAATACACTTTTTGTCAAATGAAAGTTAAATAAAATTTGAATGTAGGTATAGACGCATTTTATTTGATTGTGTGTATTTATTAATTTCACTACAAGATTGATGAACACTTTTTTATAAGGAACGTCCCCAACATTTCAATTTAGAGAAATTTTTAATATCCATACCTATATTATTATTAGGATCTTTAGGCTTCCAGAGACATGAAGTATATACAACATAACCAAATTTATGTATAAATTAAACGCATCACACAATCATATTTTTCAAATACCTTTCTTATCACTCTGTTGCCAAATTTGATCTGCTTGATTATTTGACCAAATATATGGTCAGTTGATCGGATATTTTGATCTCTAATTAACTTTGTGGCTACCCAAACTTTTCTTGATACACGATAAAGCTTATTGGCAATCCTGTGATTGAAGAGCTAGTCTTATATTTGTGCAACTTCTCCTTAGCCTTACATTTCATGACAACGGGAGATATATTAACAACAATTTTTAGTACCACGTCCCAATACGTGTTATACCTTTATGTACTAATTACGCTAGTGGTTTTAGGGATTAGTAAGGTTATATTTAAAATAAGTTTACTCACATTTGAATGGAAGAGTCAAAAACTATTTTGGAAAAAAACACTCGACATCCAACCGAGATTCGAATCTTGCAGTACACCCTACCGAAATTCAAACATCTACAATCCCATCATCGTTGGGCCAGTCAACTATTAAATTATCGCTTTAGATCATGCAGCAACCGAAGCGGGTATTAACAATTTAATGATAAAGTAGTATTTATTTATTGACTGTATTTTTTTTTTCTAGTTTCCACTCTGATATGTTATTAATACAACTTAGTATTAATTTGTATAAATAATGTTTCTATAGAAGACTCATTTTCTAAGCATGTGATTTATTAACTTTTTTTAAGGGAAACGATCGTAATTACTAATTTTAATACGTACATTTGGAGATTAACATAACTTAAATATGTTAACATTAGTGTGGAGTGAGGATTTTAAAAGCCAAAGGAATAATATTATTTGAAAAAAGAAACACTCCAAGTTCACCCCTCCGAGATTCGAATCTTGTGTGTCGGGAAAATTGCGTCCGGGAAAACTGCGCCTTCCCAGAAAAAAAGGGAAAACTGTGCCTTCTCATGAATCATCACACTAATAGGTGAGAAAAGTACTCCCACACGGCCTTGTCTGGCTTACCTAAATGATTTTAAAGAGGTTTTGTGGCCGGGCACACTTTTCTAACTTTACTCTCGAGCTTACCATTTTCACCGGCGTATATCAGTTCATCGCATCCTTTTGTTTAGGAGGATGGCTATTTCAAATCGACTCGTTGCAAATCAAGAGGTCTTGAGGAGGTCAAAGTACATCGATTCATCACACCTGTCTCTTTGCCTGTTGTTTAGACTAGGTTAGCTTAGGTTAGTTTAGGTTAGGTTACTTTAGGTTTTTCAATGAAATAAAAATTGTTGTGTATCTGTAAGAATTTTATATGAACGTATATATTAAAGTTACCAAACTAATTATTTAGGACCTTTTACCCCATTTTTTGAATCTAGGCTAGACTCTTCGAACACTTTGTTGGGTCCTTGGGAGCGCTTGTTTTGTAAGTTTATAAAACAGTGTGTGGAGCGTTTTTTTTTCATCTAATGGAGTGATAATTGATAGGAGGACGCAATTTTCCCATTTTTTCTGAGAAGGCGCAGTTTTCCCGGTCACAGCTTTCCCTAATCCGAATCTTGACCTTTTCGTCAGTGGTATTCAAAATGATTGAAGCATGCTGCCTTAAAACTAAGGCCCACAGGAATAGGTTTGTATTTATTTATGAACAATCAGACTACATAAGTTACTATATGTAACTATAGCCATATTCTGATTAATATATTACTTTTAAACAAATATTCTATACATACCAACATATGCAAATAAGCTTAAATCAGAGTCAACAAATACTTTAAAATATTACTTTTATGAAAAGTAACATTAAATATGTATATTGAGTTAGTAGAAATTTGACTAGAAGAGTGGATTCTCGTAAAGTGAATTTAGTTACAAGATGAAATGGTGTCAACGTGAATTTCAAAAAAGGAACGTTACAGAAATACGACAAGAACGACAGTTTACAATCAGAAGGTTTTCCTCATTCAAAGTTAACGTAATAAAAATAATGATAAAACATATTTAGGTAATTCTTTCAAGATATGTTTGACATTTACCAATCAAATACACTTTAGAACTGTTTAGATCTTTAAAATAAATGTTAACATAATTCTAATAATATTCTCAAACAAAAAAAAACCTATTCTAAACATCTTATTAGGATATTATAGGGTACCTTTAAAATTATTAGTTTTAAGATGTAATACAAATATTTTACTAGAACTTGCAATGTTACATGTAAGAAGGTTTTAAAATAATGTGTTATCATTCTTTAAAAATAATTGATATGGCATATAACACAGAAATTCTTCCATTTTATATTAAAATAGGAAAATTTTAAGAACCCATAAAATTTATTAAATGGCATAATATACACTGTTGAAGAAACACTTAACCAAAGATCATAAAGAAATAATATAAACCTTTTCTATTGAATTAGGAACTAGGAACACTGTTGTTGAAAAATTGAGAAAAGAGAAAATTCTTTGTTCATTAAAGATCAAAAGGATCAAATTCATTTTAAAATACCTGTATTAAATTGTATAAATATTTGGTTATAGTACAGATATTTTTTCTATAAAAATATATTTCAAATAAAATATTTCTATCTTTATTAGTACCTACTACAACTTTATTACAATAAGTTATTTTGTATCTTAAATAATCGTAGATAAATGAAAAAAAAAACTTGGAAAATTTTCTTTATATAAAGTACCCTCAAGGGAATTTTCATGGGAAAATGAGAGTTGTTATTTAGTTTAAAATGAAAAACAGTGTCTAGATTTAAAATTTATTCAAAATCGTTGGAGCAAATTTTGAGAAAATAGATTTTTTCTTTTCTTGTAATACAGTTGACCTATCTTTAATTAAGGTTTGGATATCTAATTCAAAAATGTACTTCAGTGGGACCTTGAGAAAGCCTTAAATACCAAGTCTTAGCCCATTCGGTAAAATAGTTAAGGCTCTAGCCTGAGATACAGACAGAAGAATAGACAGACAAACGGCATTGCAGTGAGAAAACCACTTCTAGTTTCAGGTGACCTGGTGGTCTAGGGGTAAGGTGTCAGACTTCTGTGCTGGCGGCCGGGGTTCAATCCTCGGTCCCGGCACAAATTTATCTGATTACCAAACCCTTCCTTCACCTCTGACAAGACATCTTGTGAATGTGGGGAATGCCAGGCCTCCACCGTGGTTCGGATCCCACGTTAAACTGTAGGTCCTCCATTTCATCTCACAATCACCCTACCATTACACATTAGCGTAAGTGCGTATAACCCGAACGGGTAGTAAGACGCGGTGCNAGCGTAAGTGCGTATAACCCGAATGGGTAGTAAGACGCGGTGCTAATAATAATAATAATAATAATAATAATAATAATAATAACACTTCTAGTTTCAGGGGTCATAAAACGGCAACATTTAACAAAATATTGAGTTGAATTTTGTATTGTCGATGATAATATTTTCTTTCTACGTTGTCAAGAGAAAGTAAAATAGCATACTATAATTTTCAACATTTATTCCTTAAAACATATTGACTAAATGAAAATAATAGAGATTACTTCATAATCAAAAACTATTTCCAACCTGTGGCCGAGTCAGTTTAGTAAAATTCTTCAATTTTCCTCTATCCTTCCACCATTCTTACTCCTTTAATTGCTTCCATTCTTTTCCTCTCACTTGAACACTTTCTATTATCTGCTTCTCTTTTCTCTTTCTTGGCCTCCCTTGTGGTCTTTTTCCTACATACTTTATTTCTAACCATTTATTTGTCATCCTTACTTTTTTCATTCTCATTACATTCCCATAAAATATCAGTCTTTCTTCCTATACTATTTCTCATACTCCCTGTACCCCTACTTGTACCCAGAAAACTTCATTCCTAATCTTGTGGATCCTCACAAACTTTATTCAAATAGTCTCCACTTTCCTAGTTTCTTTAATATTCAATGTCCATATTTCTGCATCATATGTGAGAATGGTTACAAATTACGCCCTGTACAACACTTCCTTACACTTACAGGGCACCTCTCGTCTCCACAGTAGAATTCTTACACACTTATAGAACAACTTTTCCTGCTGTCCTCTTCTTATTAAATCCTTTATACTTCCACCTTTATCGTCAATCACGTTTCCAAGATATTTAGGTTCTGTAATTATCTCAGCTCTACTCAATCCAACTGTATAGCTTTATTAGGCCTTAACCTCTTTCTTGTCATTATCATCACCTCACACTCTGATATACTAAATTTCATTACCCACTCTTTTTCTTTCTTATTCAATTATTGTAGCTGCTCATGTACTTTATCCTCTCCCCCCCCNGTATTATCAAGTAAACAGAAAACATCATTACTTTCATTCTTTACTTTCCGAGTTTTCCTGCCACTTTGTTCATGACCATTTCAATTACCATTACAAATAGTAATAGTGAAAGGACTCTCCCTACTTCACTCCACTTTTACTTTCTCTCTACCTTACATGTAGAGAGAGTATTGTGCTCATCATTAAAATTAAACTCGGGATTTTGATGAATTTCGACGTTTCATGACACCCCGAATCCGAAAACGTGTTTCTTACATTTCCATCTTTCGGTCTGTTTTTACCGTCTGACTGTCTATATTTCTGTACTTCGGAGTAGAACTTAGATTATTTACCGATTGGGCTAAAACTTGGTATCTAGTGGTTTCATTGGGTTGCCCCCAGAGACTTTTAGAATTGGATATATAACTCTAAAATTAAAGGTAGTTTGCTTAAAGGGAATAGAGAAAAAATAGGTTTATCAAAATCGGCTTTAACAATTTTGATTAAATTTCATTTCCAGGCATTCATCAATATTAATAACAATATAGCTACTCTCAATTTATCGTCAAATTGATTTAAAGAGTTCCGGTCTGAAGAATAAATTCTCATTATAAAAAAATCATATCTGTGTAACTCTTTGATGTATGAAATTACTTATAATTGATAATATGTAAGTCTATTTATAATAAATGTATTTTATTTGAAACATATATTAATAAAACCGATAATTTTTATGCTATACGTAAATATATATATATAAAGAAATACATATATAACCTTTCTAACATTAAATGTAAAGTATTGTGACCGTTAAATATCCATATCGAGATGTTGATGGATATTAAGCTTTAATGACCCCTAAAAAGTGGTTTTCTAAATGCCGTCTATCTGTCTGCTCAACCCTAAAATTAAGAATAGTTTGGTGAAGAGCGAAAAGAGAATAATATTTATTTTCTCAAAATCTGCTCTAGTTATGTTGATTAAAATTCGTATCTGGGCGTTATTTAAGAATATAAACCAAATGGACATTTTCATTTTCCCATGAAATTAATTTTAGGATATCTAACTGAAGCGGAAATTTCCGTAACCTCGCAATCATTTGAGATAATAAACAACTTATGATTGTAAATCTGTATTATCACTAAAAATAAAAAATAAAGCTTTTTTTGAAATATATCCCTATAAAAACAATAGTTTCTGAGATATTGACAAATATATTAATAACATTTAAGGCTTTAGTTGTACAGAGATACTGCCTAAGTCTTAACGCAAAATTTATCTAATGCCATAGAATAAATAGATAAGTAAGTCACTTAAAATGTAGATGTTCATTTTCCTCTAACCTCTTAGAGTAAATATTTGTACAACAATAATCTATATCTATTATTTTAGAGTTAATAATCAATATCTACAATTTATATTGGTCATTAATTATAAAGGTTAAATTAAATAGCAATATGACAGCCATACAAATATGCAACCCCTATTAAAATGTCAACAATTTTACCCGGTAGTAGAAATTTTAATATGAAGCGTTGATCCTTGCGAACCCTATATCGATATATTTTAATAGACCAAATATCAAAAGAATGTAATTCTTTAAAAATAAAATCATACAATTTAAAACCGAGTCAAAATATATTTTAAGAAGTATAGCCCAGTGTTTTCTCGCGTTTGTTTATGTATATTTGTGACCTGGCGGTCTAGGGGTAATGTGTCAGACTTCTGTGCTGGTGGCCGGGGCTCAATCCTCGGTCCCGGCACAGATTTATCTGATTACCAAACCCTTCCTTCACCTCTGACAAGACATCTTGTGAATGTGGGGAATGCCAGGCCTCTACCGTGGTTCGGATTCCACGTTAAACTGTAGGTCCTTCATTTCATCTCACAATCACCCCTCCATTACACATTAGCGTAAGTGCGTATAACCCGAACGGGTAGTAAGACGTGGTGCTAATAATAATAATAATAAATATATTTTAGAAGCATCATATGATTCGGACAAAACCGTTTAAAACTTATAGTATAAGACTATACCCAAAATGTATTTTTGATCATTAACAAATATTTTTGTGTTAGTCATAAACACTCCTGCAAAGTAAATTTAGTTAATTATTTGTATACAATAGAAATTGTTATGATTATTAGAGCTGTGCGGTTTACTACCCACCCAAGCTAATCTCAAAATTGGTTTGAATTTGTATTTTTATGCAGAGATATTTTGATTTGTATTAGTTGTTTAAATATGTTTTATATCCCATACAATGAATATAATACCCACATTATAATCAGCCTGGAGCACTGAATGCATCTTGATGGATATACCATGCTCCATTTGCTTTTAACGATATACTTCTAGACTTGACTAACTCTACGGTGACTCTACCTTATAATTTACGCGACTGGTGAGTGCACGGTAAGCCGGGTGGCTGCCCAGGGCACTTTCTTGAGGGGGCATCAAATAGAGTTAAACCTAGGCTAACGAATTCTGGGCGTGATATTAAAATTATCATCAAACCTAAAAACTCAAAACCTAACTTAGCCTGTGTGTAAAAATGGAGCTGCAAATCATAACAATCGATCAATTTTTGATACTAGCATTAGATCTTACATCAAAGTAGAGTTTTTTTTGTCATGGGTAATTTGAAATATAGTGTCATTCTTTAAAAGTTATTTTATAAGTGCCATCTTGAATTAATTGCACACTTAAAAGGATTTTTGCAATTATAACGTAATCCGTTCATCATGTTCAAGTGTGTGGTAAGCTTAGAATGATAAATAGAGTAGAAAATTGTCTAAGCAACGTGTTTTTATACTTTTCTTTATGAACCTAACTATTTTTTTTACAGTTTCCCAGTGAAATGTTTGGAGAATAACTGCCATTTGTATATTTTCCCTTCATATTATTATCTTATTATCTCTACTAGGTTACTCTAGGTTTGGAGTTGATAAGTCTGTGGATTATTCTCATATTTTCCTAGAGTCCAATCGCCATCGCAAATGTGGTAGCTGCTAACTAGCATAAGATTTAAATACGATTAATAGGAAAACACTATAGAAATTACAATAAACGCGTTGAGAATGTTTTGACTGTCAAAAGTGACAACAGCTCAATATATGGTTTTTCAGATCATTTTGTTGGGCGAATGGATGGTAACTTTTATAGCTATCAGTCATCACTCTTCACATTATTTCAAACATACTATATTATCCACAGGTTATATAGGGGAACGCCATAATGAAATTTCATCGGGACCAAATCCACCCTGGGCTGCCTTCGATGACAGTATAAACATGATTGCAAGTTTCAGAATTAAAATAGGGTAAATTTTTTCCACTTTCAGCCATAATACATTTATTATATATATTGTGGTAGTATCAACCTACAAAGACGATGAAAATAACCTCTTTTCTTAAAAAACATGTATCTAAAAGTTTTTCTTAAAATAAAATATAAAAATAATGTTAATAGCCTAGCCGTTTGGTCACAAAACAACCTAATAGAAATATTAAACCTTTTAATCAAAGCTATGAATAAAATCAAATGAGTAATTGTTGAAAGGAATGAAAGCAAAACTAAAAGTATTAAAGTACCACCCCACTTTCACTCTATCTAGTTACGGCCACAGTAGACTAAAAAAAGATGTGGGTGATCTTTAAATGGAATAATAATATGTAAAAGTAAAACATATGCAGGTTAATGAAATATATGAATTTATTTATAGTAGCAAACCGTATTAAAACAACAATTTGCATGGCTTTATAGAACTTACTGAAATGTGTTGAAAAACAAATCTTAGCCATTTATTACATGCGCAGTACGTTGCAGAAGAATTTAACTTGTTTAGAAGAGACCAATGAAATAAACTGAATAGTTGCCATTAATTAAAGCAACCTTTCTAAGCTTCTAATTCACCACAGTGAATTAAGATCAAATAAAATCAAAACGATCAAAGTTTAAATTATTAAATATTACAAGAAGTACAAAGAACTTAATGAGCCTCGTTTAAAAAGTTTGAAAAGCGTCAGTTTCACACCAGTGGATAGACTAAATAGTTTTAAGTGTATGGAATAAATTTAAATTATATTTACGATAAATTTTAACCCATAAAAATTATACAAAATCACAAATAGCTTAAGGAGCCTCTTTTAAATGGTTCACAAAACGTCAGATTCACACCAATGAATAAAGACGAAACAGTTTTAAATTTATGAAATAAATTTAAATTTAAAAATAGTATCAGATATTTACGTTAAACCACAAATGTTTGACTTCCCGACTAAACTCAAACCTTCGCTGGAGAAATTACTCTCGTCAATTTTAAAGAATTTAAAAAAATTCTCACATTTAAATATTTAATATAAAGCTAGGAAAGGTTACATTACATAACTTGTAATTTTGCCTAAATGAATCAGCAAATATTAAAGTCAGAACCCATATTGAACAAAAAAAAAAGTTACTCTAACAATAACTTCTTATCAAATAAGTCTTTAAAATAACCAACTAAAGAAATATTGTCAATTTAAATAATTTAAATTTCTGATAACCACACAAGCAAAATAATAATATTTAGCCTAAATATTGCAAAACATAAAAGAAAAAAAAAATGAGGCTATCTCTTTACCCCAAGAAAATATGATACGAGCGCCCAAGCGGCAACAGAAACATTAAGTGCTCCATAATAGAATTTATGTTTAGTATTAAAGTATTTAACAAAACATTACCGATGCCTACACTGATATAATTCATAACAAAATAAACCAAAGTATTTAATAAAATCAAACCAATCTCAGCCAATTATATTTTATCAATTTAAACGGAAATATTATAATCCATCCTGGCAAGATAACGTCCTAGTCCTCAACAGGACTTCTCGTGGAAGCGGCCAAAGTAATAGTCCATGAGAGTGTCTGTGTTCCCTCTTTATACAAGTCTAGTTGAAAGAGGGGTAAGGGGGGAGATTTCCTTTGTTATTACGTCATCGCAAACATCTGGTGGAAAGGCCCCACTGTGTCGGTCACATAGGCCGGTTTGTTGTCTTGAACATCTGGCGCTTCTTTTGGCTCACAACGTGAGAAGGTGTTCAGCTATGCTTGTTTATATCATGCACGCAAACCCAGGTGTCCAATATATGAGTGGTCTTTTGTGTAGTACTGTACTGGCCAATCAGAGTATTGCTGGCTTTCTTCGTTGGAATATCAGGGGGCAGCACAATTGTTTCGTTTTTTGAACTTCTCTTCATTCTAGCATTTATGGTGAGCAGGCTGGACTTGTATGTCACTCTACTTCAGGCAGATATACGCGTGAATAGAAACCTATGTACAAATATGATCGTGATGTTTAATAATGCTGGAAGTCAATGAGTATGAGATTATTTTGGGTATTATTTTAAACTGCAATATTATAAAAGCAAAAAATAATGCATAGTTTCAAATGAAAAAAGGGTCACGTGTTTGTTTGTGGTTTTGTGCTGGCATCACTTTTTGAAATGTATATTACACTTTATTTCCACGCTACCTACCCTGTCTCTCATGTACGACCTACCTTTATTTATAGTGTCTCAAAAGATTCATCCGCATTTAGGTAGGTGAAAAAAAAGATATGGAAAAAGAGTTTGAAAAAAAAAAGAGGCTGAGGTAGTCGAAAGGGAAGGTGGGTTGGGACATTCTCGGTGTAAAGTCTGAAAAATACTTGAGAAGCTCGTAAACATTTCAGACGGTGTGAGGTTATTCTTCTTTTTTCTTCACTTTCTTTTTTTATTCTCTACGGTCGACGTCTTGCGTCTTTTTCTGTTCGAATGTTGAACTCCCCTCGTTTAAGTGAAGTGAGAATAAAAATAGAATAAGAATAGGGAAGCCTCGTGAATAGAGATTAAAAGGGTTGGGAATAAGGACAGAGGATTCACTAAGGGTGAATTTCAAATACTGCAATGAGGATTCTTATTTAATAGTGTATTAAAATAAGATGCTAAAAGAACATAGAAACAACTTTTCTTGCGATAGTATAATTAAATATACTAATATGAATTTGCTTAAAATAATATAATTTGTACTCTTTTATATAATTTCAAAGATATCATATCAAAGTAAATTATAAAGGTGATTTCAAAAGTAAGGTCAGAGTTTAAGTAGTGTATATAATAGAGGGACTCGAATATTACACTATTAAACTTTAGAATGGGAATCCATATCCCGCGAATTAATCTTGAGTCAGCGAGGCCATTGATTTTGGAGAGGCTGAAATTATTTCACTAAAATAACAAGCATTCAGAAATTCCTGCACGTTGAAATAAAAGTGTGGTGGCACTTTTCCTTGTTGCACTCACATTTGCTGACGTGCGATAAGTGGCACATCTTGTAGCAGCTCCAGCACAATTTCTTCCAGAAATATTCTGTAAATGTGACCAGTCAAACGTGGTGATAGGAAGTAGGGTCCGATAACCTTAATGCCAATGATAACTGTTCATATATTTACAGCAAATATCTCTTGGTGTTTGCGAGCATCAGTAGCATGGGACTCTGTTCAGCCCAAACATATCTGTTACGGCAATTGAAGAAGCCATCTCTGGTGCTTGCTCAGGCAATGCTGTGAAATCCATTAATGGCGTCTGTAGATAAAAATGAAAGCTTAGCGCCTGTCATGGGATTCAAGATTAAGGTAATAGGAGAATAGAAAAGCGCGTATATTTCAACGGGATACTATAGGACTTTCGCACCTTCAATGGTCTCGCCTGACTTAGGATGACATCAAAGGACATGGATTCCTATTCGAAAGTTGTTCTACCTGTGTCTATCTGGCTACTTAAGCTTTTACCAAAATTTTTGAATCATTCTATATGATTACTTAATACCAGTTAAGATGAAGATGTAAAAAAATTGTGCATTTTGATGGGCGCCACTCCTAGGATCTAGGAGAAAAATAATAATCAAAAAGAAAAACATTTACCTCGGTTAATTCATACAGTGGCACGACGACTCTCAATACTCGAGACCACTGGGGAAACTTAAAACTAAAACATGAAAAATTTAAATAAAAATGGATTGTTGAAAAAAAATGTAGTAATAAAAATAAAAATAAAAAAATTTATAAAAATAATAATTATTGGAACTTTGGTGGGTTTATTATTGTTTCTTCTCTTACCACATCCCAATTCTACCTATTGAATTCCGGATAGTTATAATTCTAATTTGATAAAATAAAATAGTATTGTTGACACACAAAAAAAGAGAAAAATCAATAAAATTAATATTTATACATAAAATGAAATGTTAATTAATCCTCTGAATTAGATAGTCTTTCTGAAAGTTCATACATGAATTTGATTTTTGATAAAAGAACAGGAAATACGAGTTTAAAGTTGAAGAGTTGGCTTGACCTCTAAAATATATTTGTTAATTTGTTAATTGCTATCCATAGATACACGAAATATACAATTATCAACTTCCAAAAATTACTTAAAATTGAGCTACATTAGTTTTTTATTTATTCGTAAAAAAGTATGCCTCTGCTAAGTAAATAAATGAGTGTCAGACAAAAAATATTTGATTATACATTATATTTATTAATGTTTTTTGATTTTATGAAAATTCTAGAAATATTATTTGGCATTTATTATGAATGGTATTAAATAAATCATAATTTTAAACACAAAAATCATATTCTAAATGGAAAACATGCTCACCATACATTATTGTTATAAACGTAAACGTTTCTTAAGTAGCTAATTTTTTTAAATTATATTATAGTAGATAATTATTCACATCAAAATAATATTGATTAAATTCCCAAAGATGTGAGAAAGAATAAATTAAAATAATTTTCTTAAAACTATTAATATAGTAGTTCAAATCATATTTGGAAACATGAAGTTTTTAGCTAAACAATACAACTATTAAACATTAAATCACAATAAAATTAAAGTAACATATTTTTTTATCTTATCATCGAGTCTAACTTCAGGTTACATGGAAAAGTAGCATGTTGAAACAATATTAAGTAGACCTATAAATATCCTTTTTTATTTCCAAAATAACTTAATTGATGGCCTCTAGCTTACACTCATTTTACACTTATAATCTCATTTTTTAAAATCATAGAAGTATACACAAGCTTATTAAAATGAATATATATAGTTTCTATTTAATGTCAAACACAATAAATCGTTGTAATAGGAGGTTTGAGGTGATTACGAAAATTGTCATCATGACTATATTTGTAAAAAATTATGTTTTAAAGATTAAGGTGCGTGCTTGGAAAGCGATTGTAAATAAAGGAATGGGAAGGAGAACATAATAAGTTGCATGATGCAGTTAAGATGTAAGATCTTTTCAATGCGCGGTCACTGTAAATGTTCACAACCATGATAATGTATAATTTATTCTAATAAATTTAAGGTCAAAGAGAGTGTATGAGTGCAAGTGTAAGAAGCCAACTCGTTTGGGACATCGTTACCACATGACATGAAGAACTGTACCGGAGACTTGTTATGATATAAATACAGGTATATATGTTTTATCAACGCGTCTTACCAACTCTTCAGGTTATACGCGTGTATGATCATTACTCTTATGAGGTAGGGATTAAGAAATAAGTATTTTAGAGTTAATCTACCCGTATTGGCGTTGAAGGAGAGTAGGAAAAACCAACCTTGTTAGACCCAAGTGGGACTCAAACCACGATGTCCCAATCTTCTAACACGAGGGTGAGTCCTTAAACTTTCGGGCCACTGAAGTTGGTATGAGATAACTAACATCACTAGTATATATTTAGATTGATCTATCCCTCTTTTAGAAATACCATGTTATATTGAATGATTAAAAGTTACAGTCAAATTTGGGTAGGTCTTAATTTAGGTTGATTATTCATATCAATTATTATTATTATTATTATTATTATTTACACCCTTGGATGTTACTTTACACCCTTGAATGTTACTTACACCCTTGGATGTTACTTACACCCTTGAATGTTACTTACACCCTTGGATGTTACTTTAAACTCTTGAATGTTACTAATTCTATAAAATACTTGATTTCTTCTAGATATTCCGTGGCAGATGGAATTCTATGTTTTATTGTTAAAAGTTATTCCAACATTTTCAAACATTTTTAAGCCCACATCTTTAACATTATCCTGTAAAATGAAACTTTCTCTTACATGTAAACAATCTGTTGTCACACCTATTTATAAAAAAGGGGGAAAAACAAATTATTGTAATTTAATACCAATTTCTCTCTTAAACACTTTATCTGAAGTATTCTTGAAAATCATACATGAGCATACTTCCCACCAATTTAAAAATAAGTTTTCAGATAGTCAACATGGTTTTATAAATATGAATCTATGTCACAAAATTAGTAGAAATTCATGGACATGTTGCCCCTCAAATATTTGCCCAAGGTCAGGTTGATGCTATTTATTTTGACCAAAGTAAAGCATTTGACTTGTGTCAGCATAGTATTATTCTCTCTATACTTAGTAGTCTGGGCCTTTCTAACTCATATGTAAATTGGCTCAGAAGTTATTTGCATCAAACATCATTCTCTATTAAAACTGATTCTCACACCTCCTACACATTTATAGTCCCCTGTGGTATACCAAAAGGTTCTAATTTAGGTCCTATTCTCTTTAATGTCGCTATTGATAACATTGGTAAATATTTGAACTAGTCTAGTTATTTACTCTTTACAAATTATTTATATTTATTTAAAATTATCAATTCAATTGCAGATCATTTGAATTTATAAAATGATATAAATGGCATTCTACAATGGTCTTTTGAAAATGGAATGTCTATTAATAAATATAAGACTAAATCTATGTATTTTACTAGGAAAACTAATCCTTTCTTTTTACTTATAAATTGGGCAATGATAACATAGCTCACACCATTTATATTAATGATCTTGGCGTTCTCCTGGATAACAAACTTTAATTCCACTATCATGTTGACCATGTATTATCCCAATCATTGAAATTACTTGGACTAATTAAATGTATTACCCCATTAAATAATAATGCCGACAGTTTTTATCTCTGCACTACGCCCTGATTAGATCTAAGTTACAATATTTAAGTGTTGCTAGGAATTCCATTACCTTAACTGACTCTCTTAGGTTGTAAAACGTTCAAAGAAAATTTATCACTTTGTGCTATGATACATTCTTTACTGACCGGATTTATTATCATTATGGCAGAATTCGAAACCTCTTAAGGGCTCCAAACTCTCTCATCGCGTGGAATTTATTGTAACGCACTTTTGTTTTCCATATCTTCAATAGCAAAATTTCTTGAAAACTTGCCCTTGATCGTGTAGGCGTTCATACACCTTCTCGGTATTCTCTTAATCTAAAATTATTTTTCTTCAATAGCTCTTACAGGATGAGCCCAAGGCCGTTGTATCCATAGTGCCAATTCCAGATTTGTTGAATTCGACTTATATCATAAAAGAAAAGCTCAACTCATAGAGTTATTTAAGGAACTTCCATATCAGTAATTTATCCTATAGAAGTTCTGCTTGTAATATTTAAATTTACAATATTCTAATTTATTGAATGGCATACTGTTTAATGTTTTAAAATATGCATACTTTACTACTCTTTGGTGATCTATTTTATTGCTATTTTTTATTCTTATCATTATTATTTACTATGTTTCGTTACTATTCATCAGTATGTATAATTATTTAGCTATCATTATTTATCATATTTTCTTGTGTAACTATATGTATTTTTAAATTAATTGTGTAATTTTCAGGGATGACCTGTTATAGTTTCTACGACTGTTGTTCAGCACTATAATAAAGGAAATATAAATTGAAAGTGAACATTTTTATAAGGATAAACTTATGTTAAAGTGTCGATCTTGTACGGTCTGAATTGTTGGTAACAGCGAAGAAAGAGGTTCAAATCTAGGTCTTGTGTCCAAAAATGTAAGAAAGCAAGGTTTCAATCTTAATTCAAAGGGCATGTACAATGTATTTGTACTATTGGCAGTATCAAGCCACACCCGGGTCGCTGTTGACTATTATATTAATGACAGCTCTTAGTAGCTAATGATATTCACGCGTACATAACAGACTTTTCCTCAAAATTCGAGTTAAGATTGACCCGAATAACGGGACGATTCTTGGATTGCTCAGTAGCAGAGATTCTTGGATTGCTCAGTAGAAGAGCACTAACGCGTTAAGCTAAAATCTCCCGGTTAAACTCGCGTGCCCAGGTGATATTTTTCAATTTGTTCGAATTTATGTACCAGGTATCACACCTTCCTTTTTAATATGTTTAAGTACATTTCTTATAATACTAAACCACACTTATTCCTATCCTATTAGTGTTGGTATGCCAATAACCCTGACTGTTAATATTACGTTGAACATTGAAAATAAAGTTATGGTAAAATTTCTTTCTTTCAATTTAATATAAAGTATTGAACCAACTACAAAATGTATTAAAATATACCTAACTTTAAATGGACCATTTCAACGCCAGTGGATATTTTAAATATTTGGTGAGATATTATCTTACTAAAAATAAATAAATGGTATGACACAAATACGCAAATATTTTCAAGTAGTGAATTATAGTTTGAATAAAATTTCCAAAAATATGTCTTCAGTAAACTACAGTTAGTAAGTTTTACTCATAGACACAAACATATCATTTTGTGATTACCAATAAAGCTCTTCATAAATAGCTTTTGAACAAAATTGTTAAGTTATTTTTTTTTACTAATTTCAAATTTTGAAGAATCTGTTAATTGTAGACAACCTTAAAAATTAATTATTTTGGTATGGATAAATATAAATTATTTTTATTATAAAAATATTTCAAATTGACACATTTTGTATTAATTTTAAAATAAATTAAAGTAATGTTATATTTTTTAAATAGTTATAAATACATTTCCATTGGATTAGTTTTTTTTAAATGGACGATTTTTTTACAATCTTTTAAATGGTCCCTACTTAACCAATATAAAACAAATCATAAAATATTATTTTTTAAATATCTATTTCTCAAATAAATCGGTTTGAGAAATAAAAAACAAATAAAAATATTTATTTTGTAAAAATATTTGATTCAAAGCAAATTTTAGCCATTTTAAAAATATTTGAAATTTTAGATATGCAGTTATCAGAAAACTAATCATAAACAAATCTTTTGCCGAGAAGTTTTTAAACTTATATGTATCATTTAAACACTCTCCAAATCTACATATTTAAACCCATCCATTAAAACTATTTTAGAAATATTGAAAATATTAAAAACTAGACCCATCTCCATTCCCCCGCTCCCCACGAATTATTATTTTCAACACACATATTGAAGAATTATCATAGACTCTACCATAAAATATGAGTGACTATCGACATTTTTATGAGGAATAAATTAAACTTTCAAAATAAAATATAGTCTCTGTTACTTGCTGATAATGTAGCTTTATATTGGTGAAAGACATTTTAAAATCGATCCGGTAGTTTTTGAGTTTACCCATTACAAACAAAAAAAAAAAAAAATTAAATAAAATCTTTTCTCTCTATAATATTAGTGTAGATAGTGTAGATACACTCGTCGGTAAACTGAAACTAATTTTTCTTCAAAAAATAAAGTGTACACTGCTATTTTTCTAGCCAAACTATAACTTAATATCCATTTTAAATTAAATAATTTTTGCCATTATAGAGAAAAATTGAAATTTTCTAAAAATTAAAAAGTATCCTTAATTCAAGAGCAAGGCTCATTTAACATTTATAATTATATCACGTTAAATCTAATTCCGTTAAATTGTTTCAGATAAAAGTCCCAGTACACAGACCTTATCTCAGGGACAAACTGACAAGATATAACTGTAAAACTCGTTATTTTAGTTTCAGGTGTACATAAAACCTAGATATTCCCATAGTTTCGAGGATGAAAATAGCATTACTTCTATATGAGGCAGTAAAATATATCAATATATTATGTATACGGACTACTTGTTTTAGAATAATATTTCTAATAAACATCAAAATAATATAATTTAAATAAAAAGGTTGGTTTAAAGAAAATACAGATAAACGTGATCTTTATTAATGTTGGTGTCATAATTATATCTTTAGCTTAAGGACTGGGTTGATATATTAATACTTCATTTTAAAAACATAATAATTTCACACTAAGGGGGGTTTTAGTTTTTAGAATTTGTTTAAATTATCCATTAATTAACTTAAATATTAAGATGTAGCTCAAACATAGAAGCGCGCCCATAAGATTCATGATATTCTCGAATATAAGTGACTAAACCACGGCATGTGTGCCATTATTAGCATGCAATGACATTTTCTGGTGCATGCTTGAGCTCACCGCAATTAATATAAAACGTTTTACGAGATATGGCCATAATATATTGCTTTAGATTTGTTTCTACTTACCCTTCGTTTACCCTATAAGGTAGTGAGCTTATCTTACTTTGTTACTCTATTTTATAGTTTATAAAGTATGGTCGTAAGGGGAACCATTAAGGAAAGATCGGTACCTTTCAGGGCAAACAAAATGTACAACATACATATGTGAGCAATAATTTCAATCATGAACTTGATAAAAAAATAGAAATGTCCTGTACTCACTGATTAGTATTTAGAGAATTAATTTATCTCGTTTTTTTTTTCAACAAACCAAAACATTAATTTACTTTATAGTGTTAAAGAGATCTAAACATCTAACTGAGAAATAACTTTTGATTACCATGATTTGATATGTTTTCTAAAAAGAACCTTTACTATATTTTATATTATGTTTTTTAATAGTAATGCTATTATCAATAAAACATATTAGACAATTATGAAAAATACATATTTCACTTTGTTACTCATGTTGTTTTTTTAAAAAAAAAATTGTTATTATTTCTAGCATGTGTATTCTGAAAACATTAAGCCATTTCTTTACAAAATAAGTTTTTCAATGGTGTTATGTTAAGTTTCCATTATTACATCCTTTTGTTTTAAAACTTTATTTGAGGTAAACCAAATTAGCCCAAAACACCTCCTATCTCACTCATGAATAAAAAAATATCTGATTCATTTTATATTTTTATTTTAGCAGGGGTGTGGTTGGTGCTGTAATGTTACAGTAAGGTTTCGTTGTTGGGTAGTGTGCTCAAGATGGTTAAAGTAATAGTGGAACACCAGATAAACTAGATGGGCACCGCTGTTTTAGGTCAACACAATTATGTATTGTAATTATTGAGGGGTGTGTTTTATATTTTTAGTGAATTATACTAAGTGAAATAATAATTTTTTTCAATTTTCATTTAATTTTTTTTAGTATGCCTTTATACGACAGTTGATATACAGACTAATAATTTATTTTTTTAAATTAGAATATATTATAAATGCTATCCACAGTTAGTACTATTTTTTAAATAGATTTAGATTTTCACTATAATATATAGACTTTATTTGCATAAGCATTTAAATCTCATGTATAGTATAACATAAAATAATTTATATATAGTTGCACCCGTTATACCAATTTTATCATATCAGATGTTATCATAGGTTAAAAAAATATATTTATAATCGATGTAGTTTATTACAATATACAAGATTCATTCTTAGACTAGTAGGATTTTAAATTAAGTTTTCCAAAATGTAATTATCGTTTGGGTTTATATTCTGTATAATCAACGAGTTACAATCATTTTCAATTCATTTGTATTTATAAAAACAAAAACTGTAGTGTTAATAAACGGGAAAATGGTGAGTTCTAGTGCACCATTGTATAGAGGTCCAAAGTACAACTTGGCCTTCCTTGCTAGATAGAGTAAATAAAACAAAAAATATAATGAAGTAGATATACAAACGCTTCCTTATTTGATGTTTGAAGAATTTTTTAAAACACATTATTATCAAAATATTATTATAGTCTTCAGAGGAATGGATGAGAAAGGCGGATCATATAATCTTTCAAAAATAAACAAAAAATATATCCTGTACTTCGGAATCTAAGAAAATGGAACGTTTCTAATTTTTTTTAGAGAAGATAACAAATAAATCTATATAAATTTAAAGGTAGAACACTTGGGCCGATGGTAGCTGGTGGGGTGAGGCATTTTAACGAATTATTCACTGCTTAGGCTCCTCATATATCTAGGCAGCCACGTCCTATGTTTCATAACCAAAAATATCTTTTTGCATTCTTAATAAAGTAGCGTCCATTATAACCAGCATCTAAATTGTCACTTTGATTTGATTCAGTTATGATTACATCTTTTGTAATATTTAATTTAAAATTATATTTACAGCAGACGTTAAAATGACCCTAACTGTACAATAGATCCCATTTCATAATACCAACTTTGATGCGATGAGCGTCGTATTCGTAAATCGTTACTACCCTAATTCAACGGTGCAACTTTAAGATGGAAGAAAAATAGATCCCTGCCACTATAAAACGAGTAACAACAAACAAGGGTCTTGAACCGGTATTATTGTTTGAACATGGGTTTTCCTTAGAAGCAACTCAAATACAGTTTTCATGACAAACAAAATGAGCAGTATCCTCAAAATTAAACATATCTCTTTTAGACTAGAATGCCGATGTATGGGGAGATCGAAGTTCAAAGCTCAGCCGGATGTACTGAGGGTGGTTTATACTAATCTATTTTACACTTTACCTTCACGAAAATTCTAGTACACTTCCTCTTAGTATAACCTTTCTAATCCCTAAAACCATCATCCTAGTTAGTACATAAGCGTACCTGAACGGGTATTAAGACGTGGTGCTAAAAGTATATTATATTCCTCAAATACGCCTAAGATACGTTTTCTTATCTAAATCAGATAGGATTTGTTCTATCTAAGTCAAAATTTGTAATTTTTCTTAACAGAGTTAAAGGCTTGTGTCCCTCCCTTCCTTAAGCCAATTCTATAAATGGTGGATAATTGGTTCAACTGGCATAGCTTAACCAACACTTATTATTTAAAATGTCACATCTCTAAAATTCTCTCAGATACATTCCCCCCCCCCCCCCC